>JAOTOL010001222.1:185000-392922 GCA_034440575.1 Imbricaverruca yamaguchii
GATTCATGTCGTCAAACTTCTGTGTGTGTGGGGGGGGGGGGCGGAGACCCACTTGCTCACTGGAACAGGTGAGCTCAGTTATACATTATTTGTGGTTAGGTGGTATGTACCACTTCCTGGATATTCAGTCGACATCCTCCCAAAGGAATATCGACATCGCGAGTTTTGGTGCGTGTCTAGCCTCATTTTTAGCAGTGTCTCGCTCCCAAATATCATGTTTATGCTCACCATTACGGATGATGATACACATTCACCCCGTGACAAAATTCCTGGTATGGCAACTGCCTACTCTTGATTTGGTATTGAATGCCATTTCGTAGCATAAGCATTAGCGTTGTTAATGTAGTCCTACTGGTGTTGGTACGTGTCGAAACAAGCCAAAAGGTACATTTTGAAGTATGCTGAACACTAGCAATTGAGACAAAGCATTTTAAGCGACATTTCCATGCCAAGTTTCGGCATCTCGCTCTACTCGCTTCTTTATCTCACACCTAACGAAAGTCATATATTCTAACGCTGGGCGAGCTCTTGAGCTGCCCCTCCCGTAGGTGTGCTGAGGTAGTCACCACCCATATGCGGGTACCAGATGGCACCATTCGCCCGGACGCAGAAACCGCCAAAGTCTTATCGCGTCCAGTAAAGCGCACGCTGCGTCATGAACTGAATGGCTTTCTTCCTGTGACAGTTTTAGCGTGTACCACTCGGCTGTGCAAATACGACTACCTTCCCCTGCTGTTGGTTGGTTATTGGCTTTACGACACATCGACCGTTGAGTCATGCAGCGTCGCCAATCTCTCACGCCGATTGGTCGCGGGCGAAGAGTAGCGGCAGGTGAGACTCGAACCCACAACCTTTCGATTGTGAGACGAGCAACTTACCACTAGGCTACTCGTCCCCTACCTTCCCCTGCTGATGGACCACCAGATACGAGTACCTTCCCCGGCTGATGGGCAACTCGATACGAGTACCTTCCCCGGCTGATGGAGCGCCCGATACGGGTACCTTCCTCGGCTGATAGACCGCCAGATACGAGTACCTTCCCCGGCTGATGGAGCGCCCGATACGGGTACCTTCCTCGGCTGATAGACCGCCAGATACGAGTACCTTCCTCGGCTGATAGACCGCCAGATACGAGTACCTTCCCCGGCTGATGGACCGCCAGATACGAGTAACTTCCCCGGCTGGTGGGCCGCCAAATACGAGTACCTTCCCCGGCTGGTGGACCGCCAGATACGAGTACCTTCCCCGGCTGGTGGGCCGCCAGATACGAGTACCTTCCCCGGCTGGTGGACCGCCAGATACGAGTACCTTCCCCGGCTGATGGACCGCCAGCTACGAGTACATTCCCCGGCTGATGGGCCGCCAGATACGAGTAACTTCCCCGGCTGATGGACCGCCAGATACGAATACCTTCCCCGGCTGATGGGCCGCCAGATACGAATACCTTCCCCGGCTGATGGACCGCCAGATACGAGTAACTTCCCCGGCTGGTGGGCCGCCAAATATGAGTACCTTCCGACGGGGATGATGATGGTGAGGTCGCCATGGCTTGTGTCTGTTATGGCATAGTGACGATGGTGACATGGTATGCGGCTGTCCTGGGTGCTTGTGCCTGTGTTGGCCATGATGCGTGGTTCGGATCTGGATGGTCATGACGAGGGTTCCACGGTGCGTGGATCTGGGGATGATGGCATGACTCGGTTGCCGTAGCATATAGTTGTGCTCGGGGTGATCGTGACCGGGCGGCCATGGCATGTGGTCGTCGTGGACAGGGCAGGAGAAAAAAATGTGTTATAACTATATTTTTGGCATTCGCAGCGTCCTCTGCAGAAAATTATCCTCTCATTTTGATCATTTGGAGATTGAACGTGCTGTTTGGCAATGAACTGCTATGGTATGAAGGATTCACTGGAAGGCTCACACAGGTTCTGATGCCATAAGTCGGAAGTAATATATCCTCTCCATATTCAATTATTCAAAGTTGCTTTCTCCATATCCAGGACTGCGAAGTTCAAATATAGCCCAGGTCATGGATGATTATGACGAGGTTGTCGCGCCATGTGGCTCTGGTGTGGACGGGTATGGTCAGGTGGCCGTGGTATGGCGACATCGCCTGGCGATATTGCGTGCTTGCCGTGACGTGATGTATGCGCGGGCTGATTGTGTTCGGATGTTGCGGACCGTCGCCCGATATCGCCGTCTGTGCGTGTGACAAAGGCCTGACGGCCGTTATTGGCGGTATTTGCGTCCGGCGCCCTACGCACCGTCGGTCGCCGGAAGCTCGGCGCCGGCAGAATGAGACTGCGTGCAGCTGTATTACAGCTACTGCGTCGGCTTGCTGGCGATGTCAGTGCCGACGGGGGAGGTGCGGGAGTGCCGGCGCTGCGGGGTGAGGGTGCCGTGCTGACGCAAATGCTGGCGTAGCTGCGATGGGCCCGCAGCGTAGGCTGATTGGTAGACGGGCTATGGTGGTAGCCACTGCCAGTTTCCCAACCGAAAGGTTGTGGGTTCGAGTCCCACGCTCGCTTCGCTGCTCATTGCCGTCGACCAATCCGCGCAAGTGATTCCTCTCAGTTCTGGTCGGCGACCAGGGCCGAGATTCTGGCAGGAAAGCTACCAAAAGCTGGCATAGCCGAATGTGGTTATAAGTTAGGGTAATTTCGAATAAAATGAATGTTTTGAACAGCTTAATGGGGCAGTATTTTCCAATTTTTCGTTCTCTGAGATGTTTAAATCTGCAAAATGACTTCTATATGAACGTAGACGCACATTTCGATGACTCGGTACCTCTTGTTATATGCTACTAGCATCGCCTCATCTCGGCTCGGCACCATACCGAACCCATATTTGCATTGTAAACAGCATTATTGACGACGTATCATGAAGCCAGTAACCACAACTGAGGAAGGCGATCGGGAGTGTGTGTGGTGTTGATGGTGCGACACGTTGGAGCGGCGGGCCCGGAACCCTGCACGCTCCGCGTCCAGTCACGTTCCAGCACTCGACCGGCGCAGAGGCGGCACGCGCCGGACCGCGCCACGCCCCCCATCCCGCCCCCGTCGTCGGCACGCCAACTGGCGGTAGCAGGCGCTCAGCCCGCCCCCTGCGTCCGCTCCGCCCGCCTCGCACCCGGCCGGCGACGGCGGTGTTTGGCGCGTGTGCCGCCGGCCGGTCGGCCCATGATGCATGCGCGGATGATCCGCGCCCTCGCCTGCTGTCTTCGCCTGCGTTTGTGATAGAAGCATGACGGCCGCCAAAGGCCGTCGGGCGGCCGGCTGAGTCTGCTGCCGGGTGGGGTGGGGGACGCTTGGCCGGTCCCGGGGAATGGCACCGTGCCGGAGCGCGTCGTCGAGCCGCGGCGCGTGCTGGGACGTGCCTGACGTGCCGGGCACGCCCGGGCCGGCCAAGTGCTGTTGCACGTGTGACTGGCAGCCGGCTCAATGGTCGGCCGACGTGAAACGTCAACCGTCAAACGTCAACGTCAAACGCCAGTCAGGCTGGACCGGCCGAGCGAGCGGCGGCTGTTGGGCGGGCGCCGGCGGCGCCGAGCGGCAGGCACGTACAGCCGACTTGTGCTGCCTGTATGCCGCCGCCGGCCGAAGCGGCGTCACACCGTCGCTCGCCGCATTAGTCGGGCCGCCGGCGGCGGGTCCGCCGTCGTGCGGCCACTCACGTGAGCGACGGCTCTCCAGCGGCCGATTCTGCCGCTGGAGTGTACGCTGCTGGGCGGACATTGACGGGTGGGCCTGTGTCAGCTGGCGGCGGCGCCGGCGCTACAGCGGTCACCGTGCGCGCACACATGCGGCGCGTCTGAACGGTGGCGGCGGCGACGCGGTCACTGCGGTCGGTGCGTGTCGACGGTATCCGGTCACGCACCGCCGACGCCCCGTTCCACGCGAGAGGTAACGACTGGGCGCCGGCTGGCTGCTCGCGCAGTTGGGCGGCGCGCCGGCTCGCCTCAGGAGGCCGCCGATGGTGATGTCTGGCCGGCGAGCTGTCCGGCTGGGGCGATTGGCCGCTGCGGATTCGGCGAAACTGGCTTCTGCGGTTGTTGGAAGTGACGGCGATGATGAAGCACGAGCGAGTGTGCGAGTGTGTATGGACGAATGAGCGATCCGACCCGACCCTACCCGACCCGACACTGCACGATGCGATACCGCACACCACACCACACGATCCGACCGTACCGGACCGGACCGTCACGATTTTGTCAATTCAATAGTATAGAGGCTGCACCGCTTCAAATTAGTTTTACTCATGCTTACACCTGCTCCTTCAAATTATCGTGTTTCCCAACTTGCCTCGCAATCTTCTGTCTGGAGATAGTCACGTTCTTTGTTCAAAGAGGTGGTTTTGCAGCGGTACTGCCCTGGCCGGGTGATGTTGCGCGTGGCCGGACGCCCAGCGCCGCACGCCACATGGCCTATGGTCGCCGTGGCCATCCCGGTGTGCGCCGCCGACAACGGTATGCCACCAGAGTCCGGCCAACAGCGCCAGACCACAATGCCGGACCGCTTCCTGTTTTCGCGCAGTCCGGCGGTCCTAATGGCGCCTTATCGCATTACTAGGTAGCTGGCCTCTCTGCTCTGCTGTCGTCTCCGCAGTTCTTGCTCCAATTTTCTTTATCACGAGTCCGAAATATTCTGGACCTTCACAATGAAACCCAATGATCCGCCAACCTACATGGTTTTCCCGGAAAGCGGCCGCAAGAAGGGTTAGTAAATAAACTGTTCCTAAACTTTAGGTATCCAAAACATTTTCCTCTTCAAATAATTATCATTATTTTTTTCGCATGCATGTTACATGGTGTTGTTTCGCAATGAACTGCTCGGCGATAGTGCCAAATGTTCGCTGGCAAGTGTAAGCTGAGGTTCTGATGTCGCAGGTTTCAAGACAAATGTCCTTACCGTGTTCAATTAGCCCGCCATTTCCATCTACACATCCTTGATTGCAAAGTAGAAATTCAACCCTGACCACAGCTGTTGGCTGCGGAGTCGGTGCTGGCACGGATCACGCCGCCTTATCCCACGCGCTGCGACCGTAATAAAGACGAGATATCACTGGACAGCACGGCGACGGCCATCTGCCACGCCGCAGACAGCCCGTAAACCGAGGCCATTCATTACTCACGACCCAGTTGCGTCATGTGGTCGTTCATTGACACTGAAGTCGACGCAGCCATCGCCTATATTCCCGGCGGACCTGGCCGAGCGTGCCTGCAGTACGGTCCGCCCACCTGGATCCACGCCGGACCCAGCCGGGCGCGTCCCTGCAGCACCAGACTTACCTTGATTCTTGCTGGATCCAGTGGAGCGTCCGTGCGGCACGGGACTTGCCTCGATCTCCGCCGAACCCGGCCGAGCGCCCCGACAGCACGCGACTCACGTCGGCAGCCAACCGCCACGTCGATTTTACGATTTGCGGAAAACTTTTGATGCAAGATTGATGACGACTTAACGTGTCGCCTTTCGTGTTCGCAGGCGCGAAGCAGAACGGCGAGATGGTGCGGAGACTGCCAAGCTCGCGCTCCCGAACGCCACCTGTCGAGCGGAAACACAAGTTCGCCTCGCTCGGTCGACTCTTCAAGCCCTGGAAGTGGAAGCGGAAGAAAAAGTCGGACAAGTTTGCAGAAACGCAACGCTGTAAGTAAGAGCGGACTCAGTTGATGAGTTATGCCGTGCGCGCTCGCAGGGTTTAATGTTGTTGAGTCCGGGTTATAAAGCAGTACGGATGCGGTATACTTTTCGTCTGACAAAGTGAAATTTTGTTCTTCATCGAAGCGGTAGCAGCCTGGCTTGCGAATGATCCGTTCTGACACTGCCATCGTGTACTCCAGCTCTGTCGTAATCACAGGCGCTTAATTGTGGCATCTCGTTTAATGGCGTATCATTTATCTCTTAATCGTAGCAATTGAGTGTTACTTTTGGCGTCGAGCCGGCGTAATTCAGCACTGTTGCTCCACGTTAATATATAAAGCTGCGTGCAAGCGGTTCTTGTTTTTGCTCCCAGCGGTTTTTGCTCATAACATGCATGCGGTCCTTCATAATCACATTAGGAGAGGAACTCCTAAATGTGTGCGAATAAGGACACTCCTGGGACTAATGGAAATACGACTGTAAGGAATTCGACAATATGAAGAACTGTCTGCTCCTCCGTGGGAGCTGATCACCCCTGCTATCAATATTTCCTTCGTTGACGTGAGAAAGCGTGATGTCACAAAAGAGGAGCTACACTTACATTCATTAGAGCATATATCCACAACGTAGCATAATCACCTCGTCACCTGCATGGATGGCTCTAGAAATACACACAGGAGTGGTGGTGCCTTCGTGAGAGGATCAGTCACAAGATCATTCTCCCTACCGCCACACGCCACGGTCTTCACTGCCGAATTGATCGTCATCAACAAAGCATTGGCATACATCGAGTCTCATGAGTAGGTTTTGCATGCTATTCTGACTATCAGCAGTCTCTTGGCATTGCTTAGTTGTAATCCCCAAAACGTGACTGCGCGAGACATTTTATTGTAACTCACTTAGCTCCGTTGTGTTGGGAAAGCAGGTCTCACTGCAAGATTCCAGCACATGTAGGAATCCGTGGAAGTATGCTGGCAGAGCAGGTTGCAGGGCGTGCGGTACACGCGCCATGTCGTCGTGCGCTTCCACTTCCTGCTAGTGACCACTACCCAACTATATCATCTTTTCTTCCACTTCCTGCTAGTGACCACTACCCAACTATATCACCTTTTCTTCCACTTCCTGCTTGTGACCACTACTCAACTATACCATCTTTTCTTTTCATGCAGTGGCAGAAAAGCTGGGACCGAATAGAACTAAGCAAATTGAAGCGAATCAATCCACACTTGGCACTGGGTCCTCGTCATTCAGTCGAACTAGAAGGGACAAAATGGTCATCTGTCGTTTCAGAATTGGTCACATGATGGCAACACAGATATTTACTTTGCGAGGACGACAGGCCGGAATGTGGAAAGTGTAATGCCGCGCGGACGGTGCACCATGTGCTGGTGGGGTGTCCAGCATATGCAGAAGAACGCAGGCTGCACTTCGGGTATGATGCAAGTACTCTTGAGATTAGTTGACTTATTGGAAAACGATTATAGAGCAGTAACGAGTATAACGATATATATAACAGAGCAGTTTTGGGCTTCCTCGCGGAGATACGATTTCAAGTGGCATATGCACCTGCTTAGGTGGTATCTTACTCCACCAGACATCTTTTATCCGAACGTGACAATCTGACGATTGTCTTAGTGAGTTTGTTATGGATGCAATGCAGCCCATATGGGTTGACGCACCCTATAGCCGCAATGATCATAAATCAAGCGGTTCTCGTTTGATGCATTCAGTTACACCGGCAGATGTTAGGAGATGCAAGATGTTAGGGGTGCTACGCGAGCAACACGTGTTGAGTGCCGTGTGTTTGGGTATGGAAGCACTGAAAAGGGTGCACCCGTAAGGCACGCGTTTTCCGGCAAACATGGAGAGCTAAAGTAGCCTATTGTGCAACACGTTCGTCTGGTTTCCTTAATAGATGCATTGATAGAACACGCCCTTTCTCGTTGGGTTTGAAAACGCAGTCTCCGAATTGTGGTCACCTCTCTGTATCGATTCCGGTTACTGAGCAATCGCAGATCCAGGTCCATGATGAAGTGTGTGGACGATAGATACACCACCACACACGCTTTCAGCTCGTTCTTTGTTTGTACACAGGAATAGATGCGCTGAGGTTTCGCCTTCTCTTGTGAGAATCAGTGCCCCGTGCAATGGAGGTTTTTGTTCTGGGAAATTCTGAAGACATTGCCCATTTTGAGTTGACAAGCGCCGGATATGTTACTGAACTATTAAGTGGCTGTTCGTCATATTTTGCAAACCTATTTGGCGGTTTCATCACATGTCAGATACCCAGTGCCGACATTTATACAAGGTTTTGTTTGCGTTTATTGGTGCCTCTTGCATTCCAACCACTTGTGTATTGTTATTATTGTGATATTCGGCCTCGCACATTCTGCAGCTGATCAGGAATCCAACTAAAGCTCTGCTCTAACGTTAGGAGTCGGCAGTCAAAACTGCTCGAGCTGTATGGCCCTGCAGTCTAGAGCTGGTCAGTGGTGGCAGCTGGCTGTGTACCGGCGGCCGGTACCGGTGGGACCGGCACCGGCCGTGTGTCTGCTCGGCCGCCGACCCCCTGGCCTCGGTGAACGGTGCCGTCTGTACAGAGACAGGTCGCCAGATCGTCAAAGGCAGGTCGTCTGCCGTCGTGGCGCCGCCTGCCCGGATGCCGCCGATATTGAGTCAGGCGGCTGATCGCCGCCGGCCCGTGCCACGTCGACGCCGATGAATGGCGGCGGCTGATTGCGCCGCCAATTGCGAAGCGCTTCGCGTCGACGCACGCTCGGTCGGGGCGCGCTCGCTGCTGCTGTTCACACGATTAACTTGTGCGAAGCGATTGGCGCTGACAGTCGGCGGCCGCGAGTGGCCGACTGGTTGGAGTCCGCGATTCGGTCATCGGAGCGTTGTCGGCCTGTTGGTCAGGTCGCCGGGCCGGCGTGGCGTTGTGGACAAGACTTGATCATTTGACCCGCGTATCGACCAGTTGAGTGGTGGCCCGACGACCTGTATCTGGCGCGATCGGGTCGGTCGCAGTTCAGTTACGCAGGACCAGTGCCGTGTGTTGGTTTAGTACTGATGCAGGGGCTCCTGTAGCTCCTGTGGCTCTACTTCAGGCTTGTCAACAGTGCTCCGTTCCACAAAGCCAGGTCTGTGGCGTTCCACCGTACGTCACAGGTATGCGCTGACGCAATCGGCCCACTTCACGAACGCGTACGCTTCTCGATCCGTTTTCTGTGCACACGTCAAAACCATCATATATCAAACAGCAGATCTATCAAACGAATATCACAGGAGACCTGTGATGTCGGTTTGCCTGGTAGATGTGCGTTGCTCTGTCAAGTCCACGCGTTTTGAAACTGATCCATAGGATTGTACGATATATTTTATGACGTATTTTCCCACCACGCGTACTGGAGAGTTGGTTTTATTCGATAATAAGGTGTGTGTCTATATTCCACATGAGCAGCGCCTATCGCTTAGTCGTCTCAAGAGGCGATTTCGACCGGTTAGAGGCCAGGTTGCGACCCCCCTCCCCTAGTGATAACGATATCCGATAACTGGACATCCAATCCGATTTCGCTGTCCTTTTCTCATTCCAAATAATTTTTTTTCTCTCATATATCCCCCAAAATGAACTCCCCAGAGTAAAAAGCATAATGCAAGTCGTGAAAATTCGTGAAAATCTAGCCCCCTGGTGACGTTACTTTTGGGGGGAACATTTTTTTTTGCTGGGTGGACCCGGACCCTACTCGTGGAGCGCTTTCCGATGACACCTCTTTCGTTTTCGTGCGATGCTTAGTTTGGATTTTAGAAGGGGGTCTTCAACCCCCCCCCCCGAGACGGGGTGGGAGGATTTGACAGGAAACACGGCGCGGGTTGCAAGGCCTATCGTACGTCCATACTTCCCCAGCTAATTCGGAGATCCACGACGGCCCCGCACCAGGTGCTCAACCAGCACTACATGGCTGTGTTTCAACGATGAGGAATGGAGTCCACACGATTGAACTGCTCTTTGTCGTAATGCCGGGCACCACATCAGTCCAGTCACATGGTTTGTGAGGGACTCCCGGGGCTGGTTTGTGGACGACTCCTGTACGCCAAGCGTATTATGTCTCTGTCGGACGCTTTTGCACCTCAAAGCTACGCCATAAGCATGATCGTGGATAAAGTCGTAAACCACCCACACCCCTAAGCTAAACAATTGGCCGTGTAGCATGACCTCCGAAGAAGATCCACCCAACAACTCAGTTGCTGCACCTTGGGGTGACGATCAGGAGTGCGATCCAAACCAGCCCTGGGAGTCGTCCACAACCCAGCCCCGGGAGTCGTCCACAACCCAGCCCTTGGAGCCTTCCACAACCCAGCCCCGGGAGCCGTTCACAACCCAGCCACGGGAGTCGTCCACAACCCAGCCCTGGGAGTCGTCCACAACCCAGCCCTGGGAGCCTCCATGCCGTGGGGTCAGCCTCGTTACTCGGCTGTCCAGGGAATTGGCGCTCCCTCGGGGTAACACAGCCGCCCCGATAAGGGGTGTGGAAACGCGGAGGCGTTTCCGGGGACTCATGTAGTTCCAATCGTCTATCCATATCTTCAAATTCCAGTATCCACCCCGGGTCAGCGACCTTTTGTATGGCTTCCGTCGAACCCTACAACACCAACCCCTCCCTTGTCACGAGCATGTAGGCCAGCTTCCCCTGGTCTACCCGTCCGCTCAGTTGTATCAGGGTAGCCGCGCCCCTCGGCCCGTCCCCCGGGGTTGACAGAGTCCTCGAGGCTCAGGTCCCCGTCGCACGGTGCTGGTTGTGACGGGGGACCAACACGCTTCTTTGGTCCCGATATCCCGGAGGGGCGGGCGGGCGGCCCGTAAGGCCCCGTACGGGTCAAGCGATAGGTCGCCTCGGGCTGGGGACCTGGGTCCTCGCCTGGTGTCTGCCAGCCCGGCCGGCCGGGGTCAAGGGGTTGGTGGTGCTGTTAGTGCGGTCAGGGTCACGAGTCTCTCTCCCGACCGTACCAAGGTGCCACCCACCCCGTACAACTCCTCGGGCGCCTGGCGACCTCCCGTCCGCGGGATACAGGCGTTCCGTAGGGGCCCTACAGGGGTAGGGTCCCTCCGTGGTGGGACGTACGAGGAGCTGAACCAGTCACACTCCATGGAAACTTTCGACAAACAAACCCTCCCTGGTCCTCTCACAAAGGACCAGAACACCAGCTTGCCTACCGTAAGATGTGATAACTACCATACACCTGCAGAGGCCTACCACCCTGCATTCGTCCAGTCTCACCCTTTGGTCTCCACCACGGCGTCGCCTCGCCGAAATCTATAAACTAGGAAACAGTGTAGGTTGCCGTCGCCACGACTCCTGATCCTCAAGTCGACAGACCCTGGAAAGACCTTGTCAGCACTCTCCCTTTGAACTGTCACCCTTTGAACGAAAGCGCGGATGTGACCTGTTCCTAGACGTCCGCTGTGAAAAATTCAGGGATGGGGCACTTTAGTGGAAGTGGAATTGGAATTTATAATTTCTGAGGATGCAAGGAAAACTGGTATTAACTGAATTGAAATACAGCATACGAGAGAAGGACACAAGCCGTGACGTGACGATACCTATTTTAGCGGAACCACACAACAAAAACTTATCGAAAGGTGTTGTAAATTGTTTTGATCTGAGGGATGTTTCTGATGCTGAAATTGTCGATGCTCTCTGAATACGGTGTTGTGGAAGCACAGAGGATTAAAATGAGGCGCGGGAGCGACCTGCAAGCAACCAACAATGTTGTGTTGACTTTTAACTCTGTTGACCCCCGTGGCGGTGTATGTCGGGTACGTGAGAGTGAAGGTTCGTGTTTTTTTCCAAACCCTATGAGAGGTTTTAGATGCCAGAGATACGGCCACACAACCCAGTGCTGCCGAGGTCGCCCGACCTGTGGTGTATGACCTGGACCTGGACAGGCTCCACACACTGCTTACGACAGAACCTGTCAAGTACACATTAAGGAAATAAAAATACTTGCATTGAAATGCACCAAAAAATATCATATCGACAATCGAGAGAAACTTGCATGGATACCCATCCCAAAGTATCGTATGCAAGCAAATTAAGTCATGCAACTTACCATCATTCACCGGGAGCCTCTCAGCGCTTCCCAGTTTCTTTCACAGCTCAGTGACCTACTGCGATTCTTTGGCCTCGTTTGAGTCCTTCCGGAACAGTGCCTGATCTCCGATCCTGAAGTGCCTCGCATCCAGGAGCAGGGCCTGGCCGAGGCCCCTCCTACCACGGGGGGACAAAATGCCGAGACATCTGTCAAAGCAGCAAAGCGCGCTGCCCAGTCGCCACTGGCCACTCAAGTCGCCTCTGCGCAGCCGGCTGCAAAGGAAGCTCCGGAAGAGTGGCATCGAGCGCAGCGAGTCAAGAGGTCTGCCAGGCCCTCTAAAAGTAACCTGGAATCCTTACCCACCACCTTTACCGACCCCACACCAACCCAGCCCATTTGCACCAACGTCATTTGCTTGGAGCCCTAGCGCGAGCTTTAGCTGCCTAGACTCTTTTTTTTTGTCTAAAACGTTTCATGTTTTTTTGGCGGCATTGTTGGGCCCCAGAGTCGGAAAGTTTTTTTTTGTGTGTGTTTTTGTGAGTGTTATTCAGAGTTGGACCCATGTCCGGGGTGTTTTTCGTTGCTCTGGCTCCTTTTTTTTTGTCTCAATGAGGCTGTTGTGGAATGGTACGAGCCGTCGTTCCACTATATTTATTTTCATGGTCCTTTCGTACATTTTTGGTACACCCAAGCTCAGCGTGATTTTCGGGGTCCCCGGCCGGATTTTTTTTGGCCCATATCGTAATTTTGAACACCCCGGCACTACTTTTACCATCTTTTAGGGGTTTCTTGCAAATTATAGGCCTCATCTCGCGTCATAAGTATCTCGTCCCATTTCCTGGAGCCTTTTTACCGGTTTTCAACGTCTTATGTCCTACCCTCCTCCATATCCAATGTCCTCCTCTCTCGTCTTGAAGTGCCTTCTCTTACATTCTGGGACCCTTTACCATGGCATGGGACTTCCTCTCATGTCCCAGGGGCATTATCTGCCAAAATAGTGGCCTCCTGCCACGCTTCGTGGGCCTCTCCCTTTATCCTGGCAAAGCCTTACCAGTATTGGGGGGATCTTCAATTTTGGAAACCTCACACCCCTTCATACCTGTTACCACTCTTAAGGGCCTCCCCTCATTTTCTTGGAAATCTTTCTGGTCTTCGGGGCCTCATTCAGTCCTGCAGATCTACCCCTTTTTAGAGGACTCCTCTCGAGTCCGACAGTGCCCTCATTTCTCTTCTAGAGTCCTTTTTCAAATTAGGGGCCTCCTCTCACTTCTTGGGGACCTCTTGCTCTGCGTTTTGATTCGAACTTCGCCCATCTTTAGGGTGGTATCTTATCTCCTGGTGGACTCCTCTTCTCTCACAGGCTCCTCTTCCAAATTATAAACAACCTTTCTTATCTCAGTACCCTTGTTATTTCCCGGGGGCCTTTTTGGCCATCTGCGAGCCTTCTCCGCCCGGGAGCTACCTCTCTTATCCATTGGCATTTCTCTCCAATTTTAGGGCCTCCTCGTTCATCATGGGGTCTTATTTCCAACCTTGTGTCGTCCTCTTCCGAATTAGGTGCCTCCTGTCATGTCTCGGGATCATCCTTTTCTATTTTGGTGGAACCTTACTCGTTTTGGTACCTATTTTTGCGTCTCCGAAACCTCATTTCATGTCTACTGGCTTTGTTTTCCGTCTTAGGGCCTCCTCTCGCTTTCTGGGGCCTCCCTTCCCGTATTGGGGCCTCCTTCGCAATTCTGGGGGCCTCCGTGCCAATTTTTGGCACTTTCTTGATTTTTTGGGCCTCCTACCCTCTCCTAGGCGACTCCTTTTTAAAGTTATGGGAATCCTTTCACGTCTTGGAGGACTCCCCATCTGTGTTTGAAGCCTCATTATCCTCTTAGGAGGTTGCTTTTGCGTCCTTGTCTTAAATCTTCTATTCTAGGGTACTCGTCTTCTAAAATGTGGGCGTCGTCTTGCTGGCCTCAGTGGCCTTCTCTCCTTCCGAAGAGGACCTTCTTACCCACCTTGGAGCCCCCTCTTGTGTCCGGATAAATACCTCTTGTCATTATTTTCTATCGTAGGGTTCTTCTCTTCCATCTTGGGGCCTAGTTTTCCAAATTAAGAATATCTTGCCACCCATCGGAAGCCTTCTCGTATAACCCTCGGTGGTTTCTTGCCCGTCTCGATGGCATCTTTTTCGTCCTTGAGGCCTCATTTTCGTCCTGGGGGCCTCCTTTTCATCCTGGGGGCCTTTTCACAATCTCTGCTCTATGCCTCTTACAGGAACCTGATTATATTTCCTAGGGGCCTCGTTATCAGTCTTGGATCCACCTTGACAGCATCATGTTCTGTCCCGTCGGGCTCCTTGCTCAGCTTTTTGTTTTATGCATTTCCGAATAGTGGTCTCCTCATATTACAGGGGATGCGCCCCCCCCCCCAAGTCTCAAGGCAAGGGGTGGAGACGATTGCCCTCGCTGCCCCCACCCCGGTAGCGACGTCCTTGCTCCGAAATCTCATCTCGTATCCACTGGCTTACTTTTCCGGCTTAGGACCTCCTCTCATTTTATTGGGCCTCCCTTCCCGTATTGAGACTTTTGCAATGTTGAGGGCCTCCGTGCCAATTTTTGGCACTCTATTGATTTCTGGGGCCTCTTACCCTCCCCTAGGTGACTTCTTTTTCAAGTTATGGCCCTCCTGGAGGCCCCTAATTTCTAGAATCTCTTTTTCGTCTTGGGGGCCTCCTTTTCATCCTGGGGCCTTCTTTTCGTCGGAAGGACTCCTTTTTGTCCTGGAGGGCGTCCTTTTCATCCTGGGGGCCTCCTTTTCGTCATGGGGGCCTCCTTTTCGTCTTGGGGGCTAAACGAAAATCCGTTTAGCAGAAACGGTCGTGTACACTGAAGGGTGCTTCTGGTTGACGAATAAAGCAAGAGTTATTGTATTTCATGAAAGATTCGATTTCATGAAAGATTCGATTTCATGATCCGGATTTGGTGTTGCTATGCTTCAACTACCGCGAATGGTGGCATTTTGGAGATGTGGAAATATCATCCTCCTTGATCCGTCCCAAGTAAATTTCAAGGGAACATGGAGATCACATCGATGAATGAGGTCAAGAAGGTAAATGTGGTGGGTTCAAGCACTACCAAAGGTATAGGAAACTCCGCACTTAACCTTTTGAAGGGAAAGGATTACAAGTACCAACAGGGTTGCAGTAAAAATGTTCCTGTTGCGATATACCTAGTGTGTGGGCAATTCCAATTCCACGGATTTGAAAACTGTTGATTTCTGATATTATTCCCATTTTCCGAAGTTTTGTACTTTATATTTCCGACTCTGGAGCAAAGAAACCATTCGAGCCCACATGTCCATTTCAAGACCGTCGGATGGCACTTCTGGGAATCTCCTGGATTGACACTGACCTTTTCGGACTCCTTCGCCGTGGTTGGAGAGGCGTGTACCCAGTGTGGCCTCTTGCTATTGGTTTCGCCATTGGGTACAGGTGTAGTTATTAAACTGTTGTAAAATAAATGGTAGAACGATTGCGTTGATTGATGTATTGAACCGTTGTGCATTTTAGTTTGCTTGGTGTCGTGTGTGGTGACTGACTAGACAAGGCGATCACGATGACTACATCAATGCACATGTTTGATCAGAGGACCCCCCACCCCCGGACATGCGAAGTTGGCGCGGACCACCGGACGTGCGAGTGTTAAGCTTTGTTAGCGTAGCATCGACCGAAATTGTCGCCAAGGGCTTCCGGTGCAAGTGTCTGTTTCCCGAGACTTACGTTTACGACCATTTCGCCGAGCCAACGACGCACACGACGTAATATTCTGGACGAAATTCAAGCTGCTGGAAGTACAAACTGGAGAACAATGTCAGATCCCCTCTCGGGAACTGTGAGTCAATGGTGGCGTCCAGAGAAAGCGCCCGACTCACGGTCGCCAAACAGTTCAAACACTGATCCAACATCCCCATCACTTTTCATCAGCTGGTAGAAGAACCCCAGGTTCTTTTACGACGCATTAAACCACTAGGCCACATAGTACCGCCAACCTCTCACGCCGATTAGTCGCGAGTGGACTTAGTAATGCCGTCGGTTGTGGTATTCGAACCCACAATCTTGCGATCGAGAGTCCGACGCTCCGCCAACTGAGCTATCGCGGACCGCTTCCATCAGCTGGTCTAAATTGTAAAATGAGGCGACTGTGAAGAAAATAAGACATGAAACAATCCTGGTGATGTACACGAAGACAGGTGCCAGCACCATACGAACAAACCGTTTGCAAACGTGACTGGTGGCTTGGCGATCTCCCGTCTCGTCCGTGCAATATATGCCACAAAGATATTCCTCATCAAACAATGGCAAAGTTAGCATGATTACTAAACATACAATTACAACGTCATAATCTAGGATAATTTGTACCAGTACGAATTGTGCCAACAGAGCGATTTCGCGGTCCTGGGTAAGACTGAACGGGTTCGATCCCTGCAGCAAGCGTGCTTTTTTATCCGGCTGGAACGAACTGGCGTCGGACCGAAGATGGTCGGACTCGCCATCTAGCCGGCGTGCCGCTGGTCTAAAGCCGAACGGCGCCACACATCAGGTCTCCTTGGCCAACTATTGAAACTATTGAACAAGACCTACCGCACGCCGACAATATATAATGCGATTCAGAGTGCCGTGTGCGGGATCGACGACGGCCCGCACAAGGTGCTCAACCAGCACTCATGGCTGTGTTTCAACGATAAGGAATAGAGTCCACACGATTGAACCGCTCTTTGTCGTGACGGAGGGCACCACATGAGTCCAGTCACATGGGTTGTGGACGACTCCCAGGGCCGGGTTGTGGACGGATCCCAGGGCTTGGTTGTGGACGCCTCCCAGGGCTGGGTTGCGGACGCCTCCCAGGGCTGGGTTGTGGACGGCTCCCAGGGCTTGGTTGTGGACGTCTCCCAGGATTGGTTTGTGGACGGCTCCCAGGGCTTGGTTGTGGACGGCTCCCAGGGCCGGGTTGTGAACGACTCCCAGGGCTGGATTGTGGACGACTCCCAGGGCTGGATTGTGGACGGCTCCCAGGGCTGGGTTGTGGACGACTCCCAGGGCTGGATTGTGGACGGCTCCCAGGGTTGGTTTGTGGACGCCTCCCAGGGCTGGGTTGTGAACGATCCCATGTTGGTCTGTGGACGACTCCCAGGGCTGGATTGTAGACGACTCCCAGACAGTGCTAAATTGTTCGTGAAATAGGGTGGAATATACCACTTTCTGAACACTCAATTGACATCATTTTCCAAGGAGTATCGGCATCCTGCTCCTTGATGAATGCTTATGAAGTCTTCATGTCTCCTTTCCAACAGTATCTCGTATATAAATAGCATGTGCATGTTCTCGATAAGGAACGGCGATACACAAACATTTTGCAATGCAACTTCGGGTAAAGGGATGACCTATAACGTAATATGGCATACAGTACCAGTTTATAGCATAGTTATTATCCGTATCCCGAATGTAGCTCTTCTTAAATTACGAATCTCAAAACGAATGATGAATGCCCAGTCATAAGTGTTTACACCATTGACTCAAATTTTAGTTTTGAAGGACATCAAAGCATTCTAAATGACACTAATTCCATGGCAAATTTCGACATCCTGTTGTGCTCGTTTCGACATCTCACACCTGACGAAAAACCATTATTTTAACTCTATTCCCAGGGCTGGGTTGTGGACGGCTTCAAGGGCTGGTTGGTGATTAGGGCTTCGGGGCGCATCGACTACTTTGGCCATGCAGCGCCCATGACAATACAACATATTTACACGTCGATATATCGCGCATATTAGCTAGCTAAGCACGCAGAGTATTAGTCAAAGTAACGAACAATGAAATATGGCAACAAAGAACATTTTCAACGTGGTGCATATATTACTGAAAACGATACTTAGGCGAGGTAATCAAAAATTCTCCCCGATCTAACAATATCCGAGTCGTCGCCTAAAATTTAACTGAGTGACATTGACTGGACACGCCCAACGTGACGTTTTCGCTCCTCCTCATAGCCAGGGCAGGAAAGCAGGGAATGACGCACCGATAAGCGGGCGTGACACTTGGGGCAGCATAGTATATATCATTACCAATTAGTAAGTAAGTGAGTGGCATATGTATGCCCAATTCTCAAGCGACATTGTTGCGGACGCCGTGTTCATCCGGTTGTGGTGGGCTGTATGTGTGTGGGTGGTGCCCTGCAGCAGGGCGCCACCCACACACACATACATGGCGCCCTCGACACCACATGGCCTTCGACGCCATGTCATGTCGAAGACCTTAATGTCAAAAAATACAGCGCCCAGATGTCGTTTTCTCTGAAATGCGAGGCGTACTTCTGTGTCAAGTGTTAAAATATGGTCGATACTACACCTCTTTTTACGATACTACACCTATATTTCCAAAAACCAAGATATGCGCCCGTTGACGAGCTTCTCCATAAGCTTGCCTAAAGCGCATGTTACAGAGGTTGGACGATAATCTAGAGGGGTTGAACCAATTTTAAGAGGATTCAAAAGTGGGACCATTGTAGCTTGGCTCCACGTGGAAGGATATTGGCCGTTTTCCCATATGTGGTTAAAGGTGCGTAAAAGCTCTGATACGATAGAGGAAGGCAGGCGTTGCAAGAACTCATTATGTGCCTCGTCGGGTCCTTCGGCAACACTACGCAGAGGTTAATAGCCGATACAACCTCAGCATGGGTAAAACTCCGGTTGTACGATAGATGCCCTGGGGTGGCGAAATCTATCTGGATTGCTTCACAGCGGGCTTTGTGGCGCATAAATCGTGGCTCGCTGTTGCCGGCGTTGCTGGCGCTGACCAGGGAAATTCCAAACTCGTTGGCTACTTCAGCGAGATGCGTCACTTCACGGTCACCAATCGTCAATGTGGGGAGCGGGACTGCACTGAAGCGGCCAGAGATTCGCTTTATCAGAGCCCAAACCAGGGAGGTTGGTGAAGAGCGTTTCAGTGAGCCGACATATTCACGCCATGGAGCACCTTTGGCCTGTCGCATAGTGTATCGGGCGAGAGCCCGAGCACGCCTGAATTCTACTAAGTTGACGGTGGTGCTGTTACGATTAAAATTTCGGAACGCGCGTCTTCTAGCACGGATAGTATCCCTGCATTCCTTTGTCCATCATGGGACGGGGATGCGACGAGGAAATCCAGATCTTTGGGATGCTTGCAGAGACACGTTCCAACAGACGTGAAGTGAAAACCGGTACTGTAAGTGGTGTAGGCCCTGGTTCAGAGCAGAAAGCTGATTCCGTCCTTTCCTGATATTTATCCCAGTCCGCCTCCTTGAAGTTCCATCGTCGTGGACGTGGGCCTAAAACCGCCCCGTCCAGATATCGAAACCAGATCGGAAAGTGATCGCTTCCCGATGAATCTTGGTCTACAATCCAGACAAGGCATTCAGTCAGCTGTGGGCTGACAAGGCTGAGGTCTATTGCGGAGGTGTTGACTGAAGGCGTGGAGAAGTGTGTACTTAAAATGCATAGTGATCCGCGAGGCGCGGATAGAACACGAATCGTTATGCATTTGAAATGCATAGCGATTCGTGCAGGATAAAAACTCCAGATGGTGACCACGAATGTTGATGTCAATGCGTCCCCACAACGCGTGGCGGGCGTTAAAATCGCCCAAAAACAAGATGGGTGGGGGTAACTCCGTTAGCAAGTGCCGGAGTTCAACGGTGGGAAAGGCATTGATAGGAGGAAGATATATAGAGCACACAGTGAGTGAATGGTCGGCGTCCAAAAAGCACACGTGCAGCCACCGCTTGGATGGATGTACGCAGCGTGAGCTCCTTTATGGAGACATTGTTGTGGACATTGACAGTGACATTGACATTGACATTAATACTCCACCGTGTGCTACGCTATCTGTCACCACGTTTTTTCTTCTAATTACCGTATAGCCTCTTAATGAAACCATGCATTCGGGTAGAAGCTTTGTTTCTTCGATGCAGGCAACCGCAAGACAGTGGACAGTTCAAAACGGTCTGGAGATCTTGGGCGCTTGCTCTAAAGCCTCTACAGTTCCATCAGGGGTTTATATTTTTGAAAAGCATTGGGGGAGGGGGAAGTATATTAGACCCCCTCCCCCTCCCCCACCCAGAACAAACTCATCGGATTTCGCCCACTATATTTTCAGACTTCAGTAATTCTGATTTGTATTTGACGATGTGTATGCTTATGTTTATTCAGCATCCTCGCACACAGGAAAATCGTCCACTAACAGGTGAAGCCACATAAACAAAAGATCAATGCATAGTACATATCAACATAAAAACTATGTTTCATAGCATGCGACTACAGTGTCATACAGTGGACTCGGGTCCATCGTCATCGTCAACGTCATCTATATCCTCAACGCCACCGTCACCCTCCACTCACTCCACACTAAAAACACACAATGGTTTAAATAAAATATGTATGCGCCCATATGCAGGCTAAAACACACCGGGCTTGATGGAGCATACACGCGGGTGCCCGGGACTGTGGCCGCGCGTGCGGTGCCCGGGGCAGGTACATATGGTACACGCGGGTGCCCGGGACGGGTACCTGTGGGCCGCGCGTACGGTGCCCGGGGCAGGTGCATATAGTACACGCGGGTGCCCGGGATGAGTACCTGTGGCCGCGCGTGCGGTGCCCGGGGCAAGTACATGTGGTACACGCGGGTGCCCGGGACGGGTACCTGTGGCCGCGCGTGCGGTGCCCGGGGCAAGTACATGTGGTACACGCGGGTGCCCGGGACGGGTACCTGTGGCCGCGCGTGCGGTGCCCGGGGCAGGTGCATATGGTACACGCGGGTGCCCGGGACGGGTAACTGTGGCCGCGCGTACGGTGCCCGGGGCAGGTACATATGGTACACGCGGGTGCCCGGGACGGGTACCTGTGGCCGCGCGTGCGGTGCCCGGGGCAAGTACATATGGTACACGCGGATGCACGGGACTAGTACCTGTGGCCGCGCGTGCAGTGTTCGTGGCAAGTACATGTGGACAGGTACATGCCTGCGTTCGGCGCGAGCGTGTCCGGGACGGCATCTGGTCTATACGATCGGCACCCGTGTCAGGTACCTGTGAATCATCCGGTCGATGCCCGAGAAGAGGACCCCTGTTCCATACAGACCGTGCCCAGGGCGGTTACCTATGCTCCTGACGACCTGACGAGTACGTGTGGTCCAGTCGGGTGGCGCCCGGGGCGGGATACCGCCCGGGGCCCACGCGACACCGCAACATCGATACGTACGCGCGACTCCACGGGGCCGCGCCCGTGGGCTGATCTTACCATCAGTTTCCATAGCCAGACGGGTGAAGTTGACGTCGGTGTAGGAAGCAACATCAACTCTTGTGGAGTCGTGGGAAACGTCGCCCTCGGGTGATGGGAAGACGTCGTTCTCTGGTGACGTGCACTGTGCGACGTTCACCCCGCATGTCAGCAGACTGCGCGGTCTGGCGACCGTCCTTCCCGGTAGCTTCCCTCAAGATAAGGCACCCTCATCCCTCGTGTTTACACGACCGCCCAGTCGTGCGGTCCGTCGCCTCGCCGTTCGGGTTTTAACTTGATTTAGCCCACGCTAAATAACATATAATGTGGTGGTGTAAAGTTGACTGCGTGTGCCGACGGTGTGACCCAGACGCACTCCCACACTATTACTCAAATCACAGTCCGATGGGCTGTTTGTCCGGAATAAACATGAGCGCCGTGCCGTGTCCGCTTTCCAGCCTCTGGCTCGCGGTAAGTCAGTCGGTGGGGCGACAGATTCTTGATGGTAATATCGCGAGTTCGAATCCAATAACTGGCGTGTTTCCCGAGTTTGTCCGCGATCGATCAATCCTTTTTTTTCTCTCAGTTTTACGGCACATCGACCAGGTTTTGTCACTTAGCGCCCAGCAATCGATCTCCGTGGCAGGTTGGCGACGCTGTATGACACGACAGTTGAATGCGCTATAACGGAACCCAAGGCTCTTCCTCTGCCTTCGGTGGAGTGCGCGCCAGGGCCGTGTCACACCTGTGTGGTGTCAGCCCGTCCCGTCCCGGGCCGTGCAGGGGCTGCGTCAGGTCGTCAGCGCCACGCCATGCTTGTGTGTTGTTGGCACTTCCTGGGCCGTGCCGGGGCCGCGTCCGTGATGCACTGCGATGCCGTGGTGACGCCACCTGCCCCGGCTCCTGCTCCCCCGCCTGCTTCTCTGCCTGTTCCTCCGCCTGCTCCGCCTCCTGCTCCGCCGCCTGCCTTCTCCTGCTCCTCCTGCTCGGCCGCCTCTGTTCGATATATTCGGAGAATGTCGCGCCGAGTTAGCGTTACTGGTGAACATGTGTGGCTGCGCAGACAAGTCAGCATTGCTGATTGTAGATATTGCGTCTGAAATTGTCCTTCCTGGAATCGTCGAGGAAGCTGGCGTGCGCGCCATCTGCTTTGACGTCAGCGGAAAGTGTGAGCTATAGTCTCCTGTAACGTCGGCGGCAGGCGTGGCATTCATCACACAACCAGTGTGACGTCGACGGCAGGTGTGACGTTCATCACACAGCTGGTGTGATGTGGGCGGCAGGTGTGACGTTCATCACACAGCTGGTGTGATGTGGGCGGCAGGTGTGACGTTCATCACACAGCTGGTGTGATGTGGATGGCAGGTGTGACATTCATCACACAACTGGTGTGATGTGGGCGGCAGGTGTGACGTTCATCACCCAGCCGGTGTGACGTCGGTGGCAGGTGTGACGTTCATCACACATCTGGTGTGATGTGGGCGGCAGGTGTGACGTTCATCACCCAGCCGGCGTGACGTCGGCGGCATGTGTGACGTTCATCACACCGCTGGTGTGATGTGGGCGGCAGGTGTGACGTTCATCACCCAGCCGGTGTGACGTCGGCGGCAGGTGTGACGTTCATCACACAGCTGGTGTGATGTGGGCGGCAGGTGTGACGTTCATCACACAGCTGGTGTGATGTGGGCGGCAGATGTGACGTTCATCACACAGCTGGTGTGATGTGGGCGGCAGGTGTGACGTTCATCACACAGCTGGTGTGATGTGGGCGGCAGGTGTGACGTTCATCACACAGCCGATGTAACGTTGGTGTGATGCCGTGCAGACGGCCAGTGCTGGCGCGCATTCCCTGGCGGCAGGCACTGTTTTCACGAGTCGGGAAAGAAGTGCGGTCATTAGGGGTGGCCTTTGTTCCTCTCTCGCCGGGTGTGTTGTCGCCCGGTAAAAAGTCGACCTCAATGCCGGTGCTATCTGGTGCGCCATCGACAGCTTGGCGGCAGCCGGCTGGCGAGGAGCGCTCCAGAGACACGGGGGCTGCCTGTAGCCCTGCCTCGGCAGGCGCGGCAGCGGAGGGATAGTGTCGAGCCGATGATTGTGGCATTGTTATCGGCGTGGAGTGGTCCCAGGGGGTGGAGGGCGATTGGGACGTGATGAGCGGACAATGCAAACCGTTTCGTGTGACGAATGCTTGGTGAATGCTCGGTTATGGTTGCAGGAAGTTGGGGCTAGTTGTGTATAGTTGGGAGTAGCCCTGGGTGATCGGGTCGCACGCCAACGCACGCCAGCCAGCTGGCTGGACATCGGAGGCGAGCCTGAGCGTCGGCAGCGGTCCGGTACACCAGGAGCGCTCTCACCCGATGTGTGAATATCGGGAGCCCGTCCCTACGCGTTAACGGAGGACGAGTAGCCTAGGGGTAAGTTTCCTGTCTCACAATCGAAAGATTGTGGGTTCGAGCCTCACCTGTAGCTACTCTTCGCCCGCAACCAATCGGCGTGAGAGATTGGCGACGCTACATGACTCAACCGTCGACGTGTCGTAAAAATAAAACCACCACCAACACCCTACACGCTAAAAGAACGGCTCTACACACATCGAGAGCTCGGCTCTACACATACACAGAGCGGCAGTGCCGTTTACACATTAGCGTGGCGGTTCTGCACGTCCACAAAGCTGTCCCACTTCCCCCTCCCCCTCCATCAAGGCGTTTCTAAACATCGACATAGCGGTCGCACCCACTCCTCCCCGTCAGCAGAGCGTTTCTACAGTTCAGGAGAGTGACCTTACATATAAACAGAGCGACCCTGTCCATGGTTAGAGCGGCCCTACATTCCGGCATAGCAACCCTGAACATCGAGAGAGCGGATGTCGAGAGAGCGGCCCGAACATCGAGAGAGCGTCTCTGGACATGAGGAGCGGCCCTGAACAGCGTTGTCCGAGGACGGAGAGTGCGGAGAGCAGTGTTTGATTATTGGAGGTGGCGCTCGATGATGGGCAAAACATGGCGTCCGAGCGGTGCCGGCGGACGGCAAACTGACAAGATTTCGACCCGCAAGACAAGATTTCGACGCGAATTACTTGACCCGCCGGATCAAGTAATTCGCGTTGTTTTGTCAATTAGCGCTGTCGCTTGTCGACTTCCCACCCGTCCCACCCACGTCCACGTCTCACCCACGTCCCCCACGTCCCACGTCCCACCCACGTCCACGTCCCACCCACGTCCACGTCCCACCCACGTCCACTTCCCACCCGTCCCACCTACGTCGATTTCCCAGCAAAGCGACCGAGGTCGACTTCCCACTTATCTATGTGAGCGTTTTGTTTTGATGCTCTAGCAGTTGCGTTTCCGTTGTAGGGTGCCTCATTGAGCAAGCCATTTGTATGTGAGGGCCAAACGCGTAACACGACAATGCTGGTTGCGTTGATTCTAGATATGTGCCGGGTACAGAAGCCGGCGTCAACTCTGTGTGACCAGATTGGCCGCGCACTGTCCGATGCATGGCCGGCTATTGGCGACAGAAACACCACGCGATGTGTTCTCGGAATGGCGATTCAATCCTGGCCGGCCAGAGTTGGCAAGGTTGGCAGAGTTGGTAAGGGAGGCATGCTTGGCACAGTTCGTAGAGGTTGCCAACCCTTCCTCCCCGGAAGAATTGGCAGAGTTGGCACGGGTGACAGAGTTGACAGGGTTGGTATGAGAGAGTTGGCAGAGGAAGAGGCGGTCGCGCTCACCGTTCGTATGGGCTGAGGGGAAGGGTGAGCTGTCTTTGGTAACTCATCTCTGGCACCCAGCACCGAGCTGCTATTCTGTATGGCGAACGAAACACGTACGCCAGTGCCCTGCTGCATGGTGACATTCTTTGTCACATCCCGGTCGTGGTTTCCGGGCACTGAAGAACAAGTCAGATGCCGCTCTTTGTTCATTCGTCATGGAATCCTCGTCAATATTTCGTGCACTCCGCCGGGAACGCGCGAACCGTGGTGAATTTAAGTGTGGTGCAAGATGGCGACCCTCATGGTCGTGGTGATGACACCATGGTAGATGTGGGAAGTTGGGTAATATTGTGATTGCGATTAGGCTGAGTTGTACATATTATTTAGTAATACGTAATTATATAAACAAAGTTATGTAATAATATAAAATTGTATGGGTGTTTGTCACCAGCAGTGATATTCCAGGCTAATTTCTCACGTTTACAGAGCGATACATGGTTCACGGAATTCATCCGGCGCGAAGCTGGCCGGAAAGCTCTGCGATCGGAACCCACGGAATATGTGACGTGACAGCGGAATCGGCGAATAATTGCGACACAAACGCACCCGTAGTACCGGGAACGTCGGCACGTGTCACGAAAGGAAGGACACGTGCTGGGGTTAGTTGGGCACGGAGAGCTCGTTCGCACGCGTAGTGGTGGTTTTATCTGCTGGGCAGGGGAGGGGTGCTGCCGGGAAGGCGGAATATTTAAACGTCGAACTAATATGGACGAAGTGGCCCTGGGTCACGACTTATCCAAAACCAAGTGAGAGCGGTGGTGCCATGGTATATATCCGTCGTTCAGAGTAACTCATGAACAGTATTGTCGCCGCTGCTGAGTCATGAGGCGGTAGTTTATGCTGATCAGTCATGAAGGCGTCATCGTTGTATGTGTCTGCCACCACGAGCCAGAGGCGGTGGTATATATCGGCAGACTGATTATCGCTGTCCCAGTCATTGAGTGGTAATGTATCTATAATATCCGAAGTCCAGACACCTGATCAGGTGATGCATCTAGGCATTCTCCGCGATAATATAGGGTCATTACGGATGTTTATCGGTATGTCGCGGATGTGCCTTCTACCGTTTGCTTTGTTTACGAATTGGACTTGACAGCACTTCCCATTCTTGAGCAGAGCAAGGTGTTTTCTAGAATCTCTCGGACATTGTGAGGATCGTTGGAGTGAGCGCAGACAGGAATGTGTATCGGTCTGATTTGAGGATACTCCGGTGCCACCGAGAAACTGGAGACTCTCACATTCGGTTAATGCCCTCTCCAGGTGTCAACGTTTACATATGTGTTGTGTTTGAGGTGTGAAGACTGCGAACCAATGTGCAGACTCGTGGGTGGGTGGGCGTTTCCCATCGATGGTTCTTAGAAAGCCACCGAGGGTCACCTCCAGTGGTGTCGTGGAAGCCAGCAGTCTAGGCATAAGGTGCCGACCTCCCAACCAGAAGGCTGTGGGTTCGGGTTCCACCTGTCGCTAGTATTCCCCTGTGGCCAGTCGGCGCCAGAGATTGGCGACACCATGTGGCCAATCAGCAGTCGACGCGTCGTAAAACCGCCAATACCCACAACTCCATTGGCGTCGATCTTGATCGTTTTCTCGCCGCTGACGTGTGTGGTGCGTACTGCCCGCTGACGTCAGCGGGCGTGCCTGCCCTGGGGCGATGGTCGGTGCGACTGTCGTCGGTTCGCGTGGACAGTGTGTCGCCAGTGTTGAATGTCTGCCGCGCCGGCGTGCTTCGTCGCGAGGCAGTGGCGTGATGACGGCGGCAGCACCGTTACCGACTGTCGACCGGCGGCGGGGTTTGGCGCCAAACGGCCGCACACGGGCACGGCGTGTCGGCCTGTTGGCGCCACCAAACAGCAGCGGATCTCCCACGAAGCAAGGCGTGCACATGGCTGGGCGGTGACTAGCTGAGTGAAGTCGGGCGTTCCCCTTCCGATTTTAACGTTTCGCAAACTCCGAGGGGTGCAGCTCAGGGACGACCGGGATATGCAACAATGAATGAACAACATAGAATGAGTAGTTCAGGTTGTGGAAGAGTAGTCTAGGGGTAGGTTGCTCGTCTCACAGTCAAAAGGTTGTGGGTTCGAGTCTCAACTGTCGCTACTCTTCGCCCGCGACCAATCGGCGTGAGAGATTGGCGACGCTACATGACTCAACGGGTCGCTGTGTCGTAAAACCAATAACCAACGAATAGTTCAGCTTGAATGTTATATAGCCTCCGATACGTAATGCCCATGAACTAATGGGTTTATTTATTGGGAGTAACACAAATTATGTATACTACCTAATTTGGCATCTCATGCAATGTGTCGAAGGACCTCTACCATACGCTCTAAAGGTGAGGCACGGGAACCAACAGACATCTCATCCTTCGTCCCACAAAATGTTGCAAATGACCATGATTCGGCACTGCCACTAATATCTCCAGACAAATTATCGGTGACGCCCTCTAAGTCGGGCCCTCATATCCGACAAACAAAACCCTCGAAATACCCCTGGTTCATCATATATTTTTTGTGGGTTCTCCGCTTCCACCCCTCTTGCCCTACTTTAGCGCAATTTCCTGGTGACACCCTTAAATCAGCATTTTCACCACCCATAAAAAACTCGCGGACGCCTATGAACCAGCACCTCATCCTTCCATACGCAAATTACTGGAAACGGCCTTGAATCATAAATTCATAAATTGTGGAAACCTCTGTCAGACTATCGGGACATATCCATCTGATGCTAACAAATTCGTCCAAAATTGGCATCTCCAGCAACCCTCCCAGAGAAATGTACGGCGTCGTCGCTGAATCGTCGGCGCGACTACTCTTTGCTCCGGTGCACACGGTTGGCGCTAGTACCAGTCAGCTGGCTACATTCCTTACATATGAAGGTTTCATCCCATCCCTCCGGCCTCCTCACTCGCTTAATATATATTTCCTCGAACAACCAGTAGCAACCAGCAATTCCTGTACAGTAGGGAGTAGAGTAGAGATAGAGAGAGAGAGCAATTCCTGTAGAGTAGCATAACCTGATAACCTCATTTTTCATCAGTAAACTCGAGACCCCCGCTGGGCACGAATGATAAATGACTGGCGCTAAAGGCCAAATAATTCAGTAACTAACGAGATCCCCGCCTACATACACGCTTGCACACATGCACACACACCTAAGACACCTACACCTACACATGAATACTTGCACCTGCACATGAACACCTGCACATGCATATGAGCACCTGCACGTACACATGAACACCTACACATACACATGGACGCCTGTACCCACATATAAACATATGCACCTACATATGAACACCTGCACCTGTACATGAACACCTACACATACACATGAATGCCTCTACCTACATATGAACACCTGCACCTGTACATGAACACCTACACATACACATGAATGCCTCTACCTACATATGAACATATGCACCTACATATGAACACCTGCACCTGTACATGAACACCCGCACCTACACATGAGCATCTGCACCTACATGACGCCGCGCATGACACCTTATTCCATTGTACATTTGACCTCCGCTCCGTTCTGTGCACTTCATCGTATCGATGATCTTTATATATTGTTCGCGACTGTTGTTGCTTCCAAGCTGTTGTATTTCGTGCGGGGTATCGTTTGCAGAGTTCGGCATGTTTGCGGGCATAACTAAACAGTTAATTTCCATGCGGCGAACCAGCGTCCATCTTTCCCGGGTCGGAAATCACAACCCCGGTATGGGTCATGTCGCGAGAACTTGATCCTCCGACAAGAGTCCTTTTCCCCTGCTAGTTGCTGTGTGACAATTAAACGCTAACCAAAATGTATTGCCCTCTCAAAGTCATTGATGACTTGGGATATTATTGGCGGGGTTTTGTTCAAGCAATGAGAAGCTCATGACGGTGTACAGCAAGTGCCGTTCTTTGAAGAAAGCTGTGGTTGCATGTCAGATTTGTTCTCTCTTTTTTTCAGAATAATGTTTTAAAATGTGTTCTTCGCACTCCAGAATGGTGTACAATATCGATAATACTAAAAAGTGCACTGCCCTCCGTCTGCACGGGTTCGAAAATTGTGCTCCTCAAATCAAGAAGTTTGACTATAAATCGCCTACGGTCATGCGGTTGATGTGGCCATCAGGTATGCCGGATGGTATACCGGCGAGCCAGCGAGAGGAGCCGACGCGTTGTAGATGGCGACCTCATGATCACACGGAGTTGAGATGCTGATCGGCGCCCTCCATCAGACCGCGCAGATGTCCGTCAGACAATATGCCATATCGACCTGGCGGCTGCAGATGGTATATTGCACAAGGGAGTAGGGAGTTAGCAATATTTTATATCATTGTGGTCGTCGGCACCGCTAGGGGCCCCGAGATCCCAACCCCACGTGATATTGTGTAATTCAACCTCACTCGTGTAGTCCAACCCCACTTGGAAAGCTGGGAAGGTACTGGAAAATAGGGTGTCTTGCTGAAGTTTCTCAGTTTTTGCATTGGGTGGGTCCGCCTATCTGTCGACTCCTTAAGCAGTCTTTTGGCAATGGAGTCTTTCAACCCGGATAACAGGCTTGTCCAAAGGATTCTTCGCATCGTCAAATATCTAACTGTTCTCGACAAATTATCGTATTCTGCTGGATCCCTAGTCATGTTGGACTTGCATGAAGCTGCCGATATGGCCACCAAGTACGCTACCAGTAATGACCGTGAAATTCGCCTACCCCTTCCGCTAAGAGATATTTATCCCTCCATTTCATCATATATACCATCTGAATGTCAACGAGCCTGGAACTCCTAGCCCAGTAAACTGAGTTATAAAACCAGTAATTTGAATGTGGCAGGCCTCACACCGGACCTCGCGACGAGAGGAAGGGCATGCCTTCTCTGGATCCTCTGTCGATTGAGGATAGGGCATGCCTTCGCGACACATAGCTATATGCTGACCAGTGATGATCAACCTTCGTGCCCACGGTGTTCCGACCCGCTTACCGTTTATCATGTTTTAATAGGCTGTGTATCCTTGGAACCTCTACGACACCAAATTTTAGAACGTGTAAACAGCGACACTTTGCGTATGCTGCTAAAGGATGACTCTGAGGTCGTGTCGTCTGGGGACATTTTTAGCTTCCTTCGACAGGCAAGTGTTAATGTTATCTATCGCCGTCCATAAATATGGTGTCTTACTGCCTGCTGTAGGAGCATGGTAGGTTGCCTGTATACACAGTTATGAGCGAAAAATGACCATGGCAGTCGACGCGTCCCTAAACCCCAATTCATCATCATCATCCGCTTGCCTGTATGGACTGTCCTTAAAGATGTGTGACCTTTGAAATGCTTGTGGAGCTGTTGCGAAGCATTGTGTATTGCGAAACAGCAGATGCTATTTTATCTTCCCCCATGTTTGTGCTGGAGCCATCATCTTCATTGCGTTTCTGGTCGCCTGCTGCTGAAAAACGCTTCCCGTATAGCAGTAGTCAGCAATAGCAATCAGTGGCGTCGCCAAGAAATTCTTCCAGGGGGGGCGAGATCGAAATGGGGCCTCCTGCTCCCCGAATAGGGGCCTCCATTGTGTTAGGGCCTCCTATTGTTTTTAGGCCCTTAGTATGGTTCGGGAATGTGAAACTGAGGGCTGGAGGGACTCCTTTTCGTCCTGGATTATACAAATTAGGGGCCTCCGTGAGGAGGCCCCTAATTTGTATAATTTCTTTTTCGTCTTGGGGGCTTCCTTTTCATCCTGGAGGGCCTCTTTTCCATCCTGGGACCTCTTTTTCGTCCTGGGGGCCTCCTTTTCGTCCTGGGGGTTTCGTTTTCGTCCTGGGGGCCTCCTTTTCGTCATGGGGGCCTCCTTTTCGTCCTGAGGTACCTTCTTTTCGTCCTGGGGGCCTCTTTTTCGTCCTAAGGGCCTCCTTTTCGTCCTGGGGGTTTCGTTTTCGTCCTGGGGGCCTCCTCAAATTTCAGGGGGTGGGGGCAGTCTCACGGCAGGGGGGCAATTGCCCCCTCTGCCCCCCCCGGTGGCGACGCCCCTGATAGCAATAGCAATGGACATTGGTACGGCAGGAACGCCATCCCGCACTGGTCTAAAAGTATGGTACCGGGTAATAACCCACCATTTTAGTACCGCCTAAAGCGCTGTTTTGTCTTTACGACGGAGAGATGGGAGAGGGGATGGGTGTTCCGTTTGCGTTGAGTTCAGACAGAACAATGGAAACATGGAAAGGACAGGGGGTGAGCTTTCGAGGAACTGCACTGGAAATCTTGGCCGATAAATGAAATCAAAGCATGCTGGGGCTACAGAACCAAAGTTGCCGAAATCCGACTTGTTTCCATTAAGGTGAAGTGGGGGGGGGGCGGTGGAACATGGTGACTGGCACAGCAGAGGCCACTGTCTTACTCCTCAAGTTTGAAAATCGTTCCTACCCCCTGGGATTTAACCCACTTGCAAACTGAAGGTGGTGACACCATTGTATATGAAGCAAACCACCGCTGGTAGGATGGTTTGTGGAGGATCAAACGTCCAGTAAAATGTGACAAATGACATGGTATTCTGCGCTAGCATGTTATTTACACCTTTGTTTCGCATCTGCTTCGTCTAGCCATCATTTTCACTAAAAATAAGATGGCTCTGGGTATTGTCCCTTTTCGTTCCCCCTAGTTGTGTCTCTGTTATAGCGCTCTGACAATGAGGCAAATCAGCATTCCTCCTTGCTTAGTACCAAGCACACCGGAACGTGGCGACCACTACTCAATACTTGAGTCTGCAGGGTGTGTCGCCCGTCCAGAAACCGTGCGCTGAAAACGTGAAGCGGTGCGCTTAAACCGAGCACCAGAGCTGTTGAACTGTCGCGCCAGTCCGCTGCTGGCCAGTGTGGCGGAGTGTGGCGGTATTGTGTCGTCCACTCCCATGGCTGCAGCATTGCCGTATGGCCCCGTCAGGCTGCGCGGCTGGTCCGATGTCGTGTCACTGACGCTAGTAGTGCCGGCTGCTGCCACGCCGACTCGGTGTGAGCCATGCGGAGCGTGGTGGGCTTTCAGTGGGTCACTGGTGTAATGGCCGCACACCAGTTACCGTCTGGTTACTCACGCGCCCTGAATTCGCTGGAGTGTGTCTGGTGCCAAGGTGCCCCCCCCCCTCCCCCCTATGTTGTGATGCGCACTGAGTCTGTCCGGGGTGTGGTTTGTCCGGCGTAATTTACCGTGCAGTGGTGTGGGCCGAGCGTTCCCAGGTAAGGTCGGCGCCCGCTCAATCTGTGCCAGTGAGAGCTTCATTATGTGCAGGGTCTCCGCTGGAATAACCCACACGATGCATCTCCATTAATCATTTTTAGTTTTACTTGTGAATTGCGTTGGCAACATAAAGGCCTCCTCGGCTTCATCACTAGTTGTGTTCCTTTTTTGTGACGCTGGAATCCTTCGTCTCTTGGTGTTTGAACACCTTTGTACTCATCAGCAAGGCTTTCGAGATTAGTTTGAATCTTGAACGCCATCAATCATCCCACAGAGCTGAATACGATGTCATAAACAATTTTGTGTGTGCGCTTTTTACGAGCAGCGGCGAGACTCCAGCGAGTCTAGTGCCATGTACTCACGTCTGTTCGTCTCAGACGTATATATATATATATATATATATATATATATATATATATATATATATATATATATATATACGCCACCTGAGTGAACCGGCCCAGCCCAGCCGTCATGCTTCTCGTATATTTGTCTTTGTTGCCGTTGTAACCTCGAATTGGACTGCCCAGAATTGAGCATGGTATTTTGCTTTCGATTATTAGCAGAGTTCACAATATTTTCGTTCAATTGCGCCCATTCTTGTATTTGTTGTCGAAAGAAAATAGCTAGTGGTGGCACTTAGTTGGTGCCGGCTAACTAGTCACTGGCCATGCGGTTATGCAGTCATTTCGCATGACTCGCGCGCTCCGAGGCCGGGGAGACCGCGTGACTGGTGTCAGTCAGATGGAGAAGGCTGCGCTTAGCCATTGTGAGTGGCAAAGGACTGGGTGGGAAGATGTGAGAAATAAGGACCGTGATGCAACCTGGCACAAATACTCAGTTTGCCTCTCGACATGCCGTGTTTTAGTTCGAGCTGTGCACACCATATTCGCAGATGCGTCCCATTTCAATAAGATGCTTTCAGTTTCGGCTAAGTTGGATTGTTACTTCTTTCAATGCACATATGTGCAGAGGTGAAGAAAAAAAACGGCTACTCGGCCACGAGCGTGGGTGACAGATATTTGAGAGAAAAAATCCGGTTGTGGTGACAACTTACGGTACTGTATTATCATTGCGTGTCGATTGTATTTATCATCAAGCCGTTTTGCCCCTTAACATAGCGAGTCAATTTGTATTGTCTAACCATCCAGACATATACGTACTCTTCTTGTTTCCGTGCATGTATCAGAAGCGTACAGAAACAATTTAGTAGCTATGATCGTGGGGACAGGGGGTGGGTGGGGGCGCTGAAAAACTACCACTCGTGGTAAAGTCCATACGTTTTAACATTGCCGTGGTGAGCCTGTCACCTACGAACTGCCCCGTCCCCGTCCAGAGATTGAGCCCGACGCAACAATTCCGTTTTCCAGCGCAATTTGTGGCGTGTGGCACGGCTCACAACACAGGTAACGAGATATGGCTGACATTACATAAAAACTCCAAATGTTGGCTATCCTTCGGGCACAATTTCGTTGCGGTCGGGTCAACGTGTCGCGCGTGCGCGTCATTGGGGTCCTGAGAGAACGGACGTCCGGTGAATGATCGGTCGCCCATATGAATAGCATGCAAAACTGGGATTTTGCGTTTGGAAAATCACCAATTTTAGCGCTCCTCATCGACCCGATTTAGACCGCAATATCTCCACAACCAATGGACCGATTGACACCAAAACAACACCTCAGTATTGCCAAGAAAATTGTCAACGTCGTCCTCGCAACCGTTTCCGAGTCACGCGAGGAGGGTGTGGAAAGTGCAAACGGCGTTTTTGATTGTTTTTCACGATTTGGTCTGGTTCTCGAAAACGGCTAAACTTAGCGACTTGCCGTCACTTTCACATCATGGCTCCATGTACCGGCTACAAGTTTCCAATTGACGATCAGTGGCTGCAGAGTGTGCGGGCGCAGTCATCGTGACACGGGCTGCACGTGTTTCAGTCCGCGAAAAAAGGCTCCGCTTTCCACTGTCTCCACACCACTGTCGAAGGACAATTCGCGGAGAACGTTGTACATGCGGATGCCCCCACTCTTTGTGATGCTCACAGGTCCTTCGGATTGCATCTATCACAAATACTTTTGTTGCAATCGTCGATGCCCGCAACCGTTACCAGGCGTCACTTTCGGCAATCTCAAGCTGCAGACGGGGCGGGACAGTATCCTGCCACCTTCCAGAGATTGAATCCAACGCAACAGTACCGTTTCCCGGCGCAGTTTGTTTTCAAAACTGGTTTGTACGTATCTACCTAATAAATACCAAGGCGCTGTTGAAGCTGAACTTGTGTATGTTTGCGTAGGTGGTCTTTCGTATCTGAGGGTCAGGACAAGTATTGGAAACATGGTCTTGTATTTGATGTTGGCCGCCCAAAATATTTTTATCTCTCGTAAGTCTTCCACTCCATTTTTCCAAAGGAGGAATTGAGTCTGACAATGACTGCGATCTCCTTGACGTTTGGTCATGATCATGGGAACATGGAAACACGGTGCATGACCGTGAAAAGTGCAAAAATATTTTTTGATGACAGAAACAAATCACATAATTCTCCAACTTGGAATGCTACACAGTTTTCCTCTGATAATCCAGGATTCAGATGAAAAGAAAAGTCCTCAAAGTCCTCTGCTCTATACCAACATGTAATGCCACATAATTTTCCTCTCCAATTCCAGAATTCCAAGACATAAACTCAACCCTGGTCATACCTAACTGAAGTGACACTTTTCTTAGTTTCTCAGTTTGACGCTTTTATCGTGTCTGAGTCTAACATATTATTTCACCCATTTTGCCACACTGCCGACTTGTGTAATCCTCATCATGAAAAAAATGTTTTGGCTCTTCCAATACGAGTCTTTATTTTAATAATTTCATCTTGTCACTTTCATGGGTTTTATTTATTTCTGTCAGGGCCCATGTTTTGTCATAAGCAGAACGTGTTGCATCGACCAAAAAGTAAAAAAAAAATAGATTACTTCAAACTAATGCAAAATATGACCTATGACACTTTGCCCTTGATATTGGTGCTATATTGACTTCCGTATTGTACAAGGGAATTCAATTTGTATTGGTGAATTTCATTGTCAATGAGGCATGGATTTGGAGAACAGCATGTTGTAATACCATGTTTATTAGCATGATTAGGATGCTGTGACCACTGATTCCCTTCAGAAATGCTTATTTTTACTTCGAAATCAAAATAACGTACTACTATTGTTGAACACGAGCACGTCCGGGGGCAGATATCTGCCCCCTGTAGTTTTTCCTAATTTGCCGCCATGCTAATCGGGTTAGCTCTCAAATCTCGCATGGCTGCTCATTGGTCTTTTCCGCATATCCTCATGGATTTTTAACCCTGGGTCATCTCAGGTCGGGTCACCAGGTCGGGTAAAGTGACCCAACATCACTCAGAATTCTAGATGGCATAGCTTCCACAATAATTTGGCGATTTATTTCAAACTTATAATACGTCATGATCTCATCAGGGACCATAATATATATCTCGGGGTTTTTCGTAGCATTGACCTGGAGTCAGGTCGCGGCCAGGGCTTCCACCATTATAGGGCTATGGTAAAATATACAAATGCTTCCTGGTTACATATTTGCTCTTGGAATGACCTCACAACGGTTGTGGCGTGTAGTTGGAAGCTATGCTCGCATCGAGTTTGACGACGGAATTTTACACGTTATTTTGACTGATTCTCTGAGCAGTCTTGTGGCGTTGCGCAGTTTTAACCAGCAACATGTCATCGTACGAGACGTTTTATTGCACCTTACTTCGCTGCATGGCCAGGGAAAACATGTAACACTGTGCCGGATTCCAGCACATGTTGGAATTCGTGGCAACGAGCTGGCCGACCGAGCTGCAAGGCGTGCAGCACAAGCGCCAAGGAGTCGCGTTCTCCCACTTCCTGCCAGTGACTACTACCCAGTTATCTCATCATTTATTCTTAGACAATGGCAGGACAAATGGGACCAAGAGAAGTTCAACAAATTAAAGCAAGTCAAACCATTCTTGGCTCCGTGGGCCTCATCCTTCAGCTAAACTAGAAGGGACGAGGTAGCCATCTGTCGTCTCAGAATTGGTCACACTCTAGCAACACATAGGTATTTATTGTGCGGGGACGACAGGCCGAAATGTGTCAGGTGTAATGACACTCTGACTGTGCACCATGTGCTGGTGGTGTGCCCAGCATACACAGAAGAACGCAGGCGACACTTTGGATGTGTTGCAAATGCTCTGAAGTTGAAGGACTTGTTGGGAGATGATTCCCGATTCATTCATAATAGAGCAGTTTTGTGCTTTCTTGTCGAGATAGGATTTGACGTAATTTATGCACCTACCTAAATAAATTTGTTTCCCCAGATCTTATATCAAGCACCTTAATGGCCACCAATGTGTTGTATACTTATGTGACAGTCTGACGCGCGCTTAGGCAGCCTTGTTATGGGTGCAATATAACCCAATGGGGTTGATGTACCCTAAAACCCCAATAATCAATCAAGCTATGCTCAATGTTACCGCTGATATTTTATCTCAGTGACCTCACAAAGGTCATCTGAGGTCAACTGAGATCACTAGCACATTTCTGCGCATTATATCGCACTGCATTGAGCTAGAAGACTGAGATTACCACCGTCATTGTGCTTGTGTCATCAAGACGTGTCGATTGATACATTATATGCCCTCCACAGGCTACTTAATGACCTTGACCTGAGGTCATAGTTTCGGTTGACCTGACCTTAAATCACACCACCTCTTGTCGATAGCACATTTCAAGGACTGTCGAATAGCGTTCGCCATTTGTTTCTATCTGTTACAAATCCTGAGATATGTGTCAATATCTGAGAGTACCACCCGATCTGGTCGAATTTGACCTATGATGATCCAGTAACCTGAATATTAACTTGAAGGAAAAAAAAATGACCGAGACACTTTCGATAGAGCCTGTCACCAGCTATCCATCACCGCTTTCTATTTGTCGTTCGGTAGCATAGTTCTAGAGATCTTAGGGTTCAGACATCTGCCCCCCCCTCCCCGGACATCCGAAGTTGGCGCTGACCGCCGGACGTGCGAGTGTTAATACCTAAAATAGCCTGACCTGGTTTACCCTACTTCCTTTTAAATTGTTTCTTCAATATAGAGACCATTTGTGTGTTCAATAATAAAATGTTAGGAAACCTAACCTGGCGTTATCTTTGTTTCCCAAAAAAATGTGATTTTTGTCGGACAAATTGAGCATATTTTCACAATAAAAGCTAGCCTAACCTGTGGTTTTGCTTTGCTAAATAAAATGTGTGCACAACATATTGTGACTACATTAAACCACAATAATACGCACCATAAATGGATATTGATGGATATGCGCCATAGAAGCAAGATTAGCTGATAGGGTGTGTTGTAATTTTACTTATTAATTAATAATTGAAAATCGTATATAATTGAGCAAATTGGAGATTATATATAGACTAAAGCGTTCTGCTTTGTTCCATTTCAGCGGCATGGTCGATATTTCGCGCTCTCACACATACATACGGGTCTTAACGTGACCTATCAACATGTGATAGCCTGGTGGTGTTCGATATTCTGTAAGTGACAGGCTGGACACTTTTTCACCTCTACATATGTGGTACGTGAAGACTATTTTCGCAAGCGGGGTCCTCCGAAGAATTTGGAGCATGCATCCAAAATTTAAATGCACTCTGCCAAGTTGTTCAAATACGTTTTCCTTGTTCCCGAAATCCATGCATTTCCGCGAAAATTGAACACAAAGTGCATGTCTTCATGGGCACCGCAGAGCCCAGTTGCGGTTGGTGCAAAAGTTTCCTGTCGTATGTCTCCTGATTATGTGTTTGCAGTGGGTAAACTGCGCAGTCCACGTCTTGCTCGTCCAACGCTCCTCATGGTGCTATTATGCTGGTAATGTCGAGCTGTATCGTATTCCTTTTGTGCTACGATGATTATGTTGACTCGGAAATGACCAAAGCATGTCGTTATGCAGTGAATTGAAGTACTTCATGGAGCCACGTGTCAGCTTCGTCTAAAGTGCGCGGTATGTCGGGCGGATGACCACTGTACCACTGTATACCATGAACGTCCAAAAAGAAATCCTTGCCTTTTGTATATGTAACAGCTTGAGATTTCGATTTATCCAGTTTTAATTCCTTTCTTTTACCTTTTGTGACGAGAGTGCGGAAAATTTAGTTGAAGACCATCAACCATTGTTGGAGAGCAAATCCGTAAAGTATAATAATTGCTGAGCTGTTCCGGTAACATACCACTCGATCTCGGTGCATCCATTCAGGATGCTACACCACGGAGTTGTTTGTAAAACCGAAGGCCGCAGCAATTGTGCTACACTTTGAATCCATCCATACAATGAGCATGACGAAGTCAACAGCAAGATATCAGCTCATCCGGACAATTATGGTCTTTTGTGACAAACTCATATATAGGTGTCTGAATCGCATAAGACGGCTATTTATTGCTGACAGATATCTGACATGTCGATCACAAGGGGAGAACATGTCGATCACAAGGGGCGAACATGTCGATCACAAGGGGCGAACATGTCGATCACAAGGGGCGAACATGTCGATCACAAGGGGCGAAAACTTGCGTGCTAAGCGGGCATAGTCATACATTTGGAAGCGAAAGAGGTGCGAGACACAAAACCCGTGAAAAGTACCACAAGAATGTCATGTGCATGTGCCTGCTCAGTATAAACAAAACAGTTTCAAGACGTGTAATGGAATTGTACAAGGATCAAAGCCGCCGCTGGAAGTTCCTTGGGTGAGTGGCCCCACCGTTCAAGACAAATTGGTTCTGTCAGCGTTAAATCACCACAATGTCCATCTGGTAGACACATTTGTAACGCCTGTTATTGCGCATTATAAGACAAATGACTGAAAGTACATTTGACATGCATGATACGTGAAAAAGACGACAAAAAAGTGTTCTGCATTGGGGAATGCAAGCGTCCGATTCGTTACGTGTTCAATGAACACCTTGGTGATGCCCGCCAACGCAGTCTTGATACTTCTCTCAGGGGGCACATGATTGGAGAACACGTTATGATAATAAATGTTTGTGTTAATTCGGTATGAAAATACAATTTCTTAGCACGAATGGCAGTAGTGCTGATGTAAAACTTGATGAGTTCGTACACATTCGTGATATGAAACGCCCTCTTGACACTCGCACGTCCGGAGGTCCGCGCCAACTTCGCATGTCCGGGGGGGGCACCCCCCCCCCCTAAGATCTATATAACTATGCTAGCTAGCGACAAACAGAAAACGGCGTTGGATAGCTGGCGACGGGCTCCATCGAAAGTGTTTCGGCCATTTTTTTCGCTCAGGTCAAGTCAGGTCACTGGGTCATCATAGGTCAAATTCGACCAGATCAGGTGGGACTCGGATATTGACACATATCTCAGGACCTGTAAGACATAGAAACAAACGGCGAACGCTATTAACAGTCCTTGAAATGCGCTACCGTCAATATGCGGTGTAATTTAAGATTATGTCAACCGAAACTCAGGTCAAGGTCATGAAGTCATGACCTCAGGTCAATGCCTAGGGAGGTCATGTAATGTATAAATCGACACGTCTTGACGATACAAGCACAATTACGGTAATTTCAGCCTTCTAGCTCAATGCAGTGCGATGTAACCTGGTAGACCTGGTGACCTGACCTCAGATGACCGAGGATTAAAAATGCATGAGGATGTGGGGAAAAGACCAATGAACAGCTGTGCGAGGTTTGGCCCTGCTAACCCGATTAGTTTGGTGGCAAATAAGGAAAAACCGGAGGGGGCAGATATCTGTCCCCCCCCCCGGACGTGCGCAGGTTAATACCATGACCAGCTCTTGACCCCAGAAATTTCAACTAGTAAAACTTGTTTGCGATACGCACATGGCCGCTGCTGCACTTGAACAGGCGTGGTCGTGCATATTGTTTACCTTGCTGTTATTGATATGGTTTGTGTAGTGTGGGGATCTGCGACGCGGTGGAGTTCAAGGTTTTTGTGCTTCATTTGTTTGCTCTTGTTTTTTTTTACACGATGCTGGCGGCCCAGCTATGCACGTGAAAAGGAAGCGCATTGATTTGTTCGAAGAGTGATTGGTTATATTGATTGTATATATATCTAATTGTTTCACTGTTTCGATTGGAGTAGATGGGTTTTTATGTAAGCTCTTCTTTTTTCTTCTTTATTTGCAACTTCTATTTTCTTGTTTTACTTGTGTTATAATTGAGCTGAAGATGGCTTACAGCCGAAAGCTTTTCATTGTACTTAAGGTCATTTCGGTCTCAAGGTTGAGCAATATATTAGCATGTTATACTTGTATGGTATGTTGTATGTTGTTATGTGTGGCATGTTATGCACGCTTATACTAGCATCAGCGGGCCCTAAAGGATCCGCTGATATTTTGGCTTACTAGGCTACGACAAGCATTGCATGTGAATAATCTACCAAAAACGCCTCCCCACCTCTGACTTGATGCGTATGGCGAAAGGCGCACGTCGATGCTGTGAACGGTATGATGTGAATGGATGCTGTGAATGATCAGCCGACTCGTCGGCTCTCCGGTGTGTATGCATAGTCACCGTGCGCTCCCGTTTGCAGCTCTGGAGCGCAAGATCTCAGTGCGTGCCAACCGTGAGGATCTGATCCAGAAGGGGATCCTGATGGCCGACACGCCTACCTCGACGCCGCCCGCACCAGTCGGAGACGCGCCAGGTCAGTTGCCGCCGCCGCCGGGACAGGGGCGCCACCTGAGGTGGCAATATCCGCCGGAGCGCTGCTGGTGCCACCTGTCGCCAGCGATTCGCGAGCCGGATGGAGGAATCTCAACAGCTGTTTTGGCCATCCGTTCTAAGTTATAATCGCATTAGCTGTGTGACGGGATTACGAGCGAGGGCAAAGTCCAACGAGTCTGCGTGTGTGGTGTTCGTGGTGGTGGTTTAGGTATGCCGTTGGTCCCTTGAAACATTCGTACCTTCCTTTCTTTTCTGATCTCGTCGAGAAGACCGGCTCTGAAAGTTTCCTTTTGCTAACTTTTTTCCAAAGATTTATATCACCTTGTGTCACAATAGTATCAATAGTATTATGCACATAGTGTATGTTGATGTTATATGTATATTGCCATTATACATGTACATGTATTTTTTTTAAATAAATTTTATCCGAGTTGCTGGTGGGGTGGCTTTAGGAACCAGGGTTATATTGCCAAGCAGAGCTTGTTGCGTGAACCCTGGCCCCACCACCTCATCCATGAATTCCAGTTCAACGGCAGAATTTGGATCGAAAGTTTAACGTGCCGTCAATGCACCAACACGGCCGCACGGTAGCTCGTCCCCGGCCTTATCGGGCCAGCTGTCAACTGACACTCCCGGCCGGGGGCTAAATGCGAGCGCGCGAAGCGACTCGAACCCAGTGTTGCCAGGACAGGGGACACCATTGCAGGCCAGCACTCTAACCAACTGAACTCCCGGGACGGCATCGTAATTGTAGGTATCGGCATTAGACATAGACAGTATTGTTTGTATATATATATATAATAGTATATTGAAAATAATGGTGTATATGCTACAATAGTATCTCAAATTATTCTAGTGTAGCGTTTTGGCTTACAAATTGGTTATTGGTGACTCTATCGGCGCCATACGGCGAGCCGCACAGCCTGTGTGTTGGACATGTGTTGGCCCCTGTGTTTGTCCCCACATGCGCCACAATAGGACGGTTGTTGTCGGTCCGTATGCTACCACCTCTGCCGACTCTGCCAACACCTCGTGGCAGAAGCACAGCCAGAATGGTCTCAAGGGGAACAGACCAATGTTGAATGAAAGACAAATGATGGTGTCTGGCAGCTTTCATTTGGAAAATCGTGCGGAGTATACTCATGGGAAGGATAATTATCCGTGTGCTTCCCCGCTAGGGTTAATCGGGCCCCGTATAACGTAGAGGCATGTACCCTTCGGCTTGTTCTGACACATCCCGCGCACCTGACGCTCTGTACGGGTCGTGATATCTGTGCCTCAAGATACAGCACCAGGGCTGGATTTATGCCTGGATTTCCTCGGTTTTGAAATACAATTATCCAACTTTGAACTTTCGGCGTGCAATATGCCGTGTACCACATTTTTAACGTTCCAGAATTTGGAATGCGTTTTTTTTTTACTTTGAGTGTTGTAAGGTCAACAAACCAAATCAAGAGCACGTGGGATCCACTTAGTTTTCCTCTGCGACTATACGGCGATGGTACATACTGGCAGGAAATTCCAGAAAATCAGACCTCGCAAGCCTTTATTTTTATTTCAAGGGCTTTTTCTTCGAACTTCGCGTTTGTATCGGTTCCTGGTCAGTGTCCCAAAATTATTTCACCATTAACTGTGTGGATGAAGAAAGAAGTTGCTTGGGAATAGTGAAAGATTGGAAGAAAATAAAGGATCGCTACTTAAGGATTAAAGAAGCGGAATACCTTTCACTTCAGTCACATGCGTTTTACATTTTTTAGCAGTCGTGTGTATAATGACTGCCCACACATGTAGCAAAATGGTAAGAACCTTAGACAAAGATGAAATAACACAATTCCATTAACTGTGAATTTCCAGGCCACATGGTCAATTATTTTACACTGTTCCTGGTCATACCGTAATGTTTGATTTTCTTTGGAAAAAAATGGATACTTTTCCAAGGAGTTGCGTCCCGCGGCAAAATATAGTATCTAGCTGTTTTCCCTCCCTGATTAAAGCTTTCTTTGGAAGCATGCGGGTCACGTGGGTCGCCTCGAACCACCATCCAACTGTCCCCCAAACATCAACTAGTAGTGCCTGAACAGAATCATAGATGGTGCTGCCGCGCCTGACTGCCTTGCCGTCGACTTGGCACGGAGTATGCGCCTCTGCGTTGTTGGCGTTGGCGGTTGTATCCGGGAGCTCTACCGTCGCGCATCTAAGGGAAATTCACCCTATGGAGAGCGCCAGGTATTGCAATTATCAGGCTCCGATGAGGCGGATGGGGCAGACAGATGAAGCCCCCCCCCCCTCTTCCGTCGGGCACGTCAGTCACGATCGGATCGGCGACTGTGACGAAGGTGGCGATGTATGTCTTCAAGCGCGTACTGTCTTTACTCACTCACTGTCTTCAGTTATGTACTGTTTTTAGTTATGTACTGTCTTCAGTCACGTACTATTTTCAGCTACGTTCTTCATTTGTGTACTGTCTTCAGTCACGTATAGTCTTCAGTTACGAATTGTTTTGTACGTATACGTATATATATACCGTCTTAAACTTCTTTAGGTTCGTAATATGGAACGACTCTGAGGTCGTGGGGTATGATAATATTTTTGCCTTTGTCAAGTACACTTTGAGGTGATGTACCACCACCCGTGATGATTTATAACTGGCAACTTACTAATATGGCAGCATCGTAGATTGTTTGTAATGCACTTCTGGCCACAAAATGGCCCTGGTAGTCTACGCGCCCCTAAGCTCTAATTCATCATCTTCATCGGCATCGGTCACGTACTGTCTTCATTCACGCGCTGTCTTCGGTTGCATACTGTCTTCAGTTACGCACTGCCTCCAGTCACGTACTGTCGTCAGTTACGCACTGCCTCCAGTCACGTACTGTCGTCAGTTACGCACTGCCTCCAGTCACGTACTGTCGTCAGTTACGCACTGTCTCCAGTCACGTACTGTCGTCAGTTACGCACTGCCTCCAGTCACGTACTGTCGTCAGTTACGCACTGCCTCCAGTCACGTACTGTCGTCAGTTACGCACTGCCTCCAGTCACGTACTGTCGTCAGTTACGCACTGCCTCCAGTCACGTACTGTCGTCAGTTACGCACTGCCTCCAGTCACGTACTGTCCTCAGTCACGCACTGCCTCCAGTCACGTACTGTCGTCAGTCACGCACTGCCTCCAGTCACGTACTGTCGTCAGTTACGCACTGCCTCCAGTCACGTACTGTCGTCAGTTACGCACTGCCTCCAGTCACGTACTGTCCTCAGTCACGCACTGCCTCCAGTCACGTACTGTCGTCAGTTACGCACTGCCTCCAGTCACGTACTGTCGTCAGTTACGCACTGCCTCCAGTCACGTACTGTCGTCAGTTACACACTGCCTGCAGTCACGTACTGTCGTCAGTTACGCACTGCCTCCAGTCACGTACTGTCGTCAGTTACGCACTGCCTCCAGTCACGTACTGTCGTCAGTTACGCACTGCCTCCAGTCACGTACTGTCCTCAGTTACGCACTGCCTCCAGTCACGTACTGTCCTTAGTCACGTACTGCATTCAGCAAGTGTCAGATAATCCGCCCCTTTACCTTCAGGTGGGGTCTCGCGTGTCTTGCTATTCGGTAATGAAGTTGGCTCAACATTTCGCGTGATTAATGGTGCAATTTATTTGCCCGGTATATTTTGATGCATGTGTCCGTTTCGCATAACTGGCTTCAGCCGAAGTAGTTGGTGGCGCGTCGCTGCCCGCAATCATCCCCATGCAGCGTCCTCGACATGCGGTGACGGATGTTTCATGCATGAGGACGTGTTTTCCCGGTGCTTCAGGCGGCCTGGCCTGTGGCTCCGCCGGGCCCTGACTGAGTTGTCAGTGTGCACGCGGTCTGACGCAGCCGCCTCACTTGCAGGATTTGAACTGGGGCTGTCGTCGCAATGTGTTCGTTCTGGCATCATATGATAAGTAATGAGGGTTCGTAGTCCTGAACTGGCAACATTGCTGTATATCCGGGATTTGATCTAACCGTGTGCTCAAAATTATTTCAATCTAATCGTCGAAATAATAACTACTTAATATCGAAATTCAATATGTAAATATTAAATACATGGGCGCTACCTAACCAGTAGCAGTTCGGGCTTAGGGGATGCGCCCCTAAGCCCAAATAATTCAATCAATCAATCAAATATTAAATACTCTAAATATATTTCGCCGGGAATATATTTCGGAATATATTTCGCCGATTGGGCTTCTTCGGCTCAGGTGCACGATGAACCTGAACTGCAGAAGCCCAGTGGGCGGAATGCATTCAATTCATGGTGTGATTTGAAATACTTTTTAGCACACGGTTACGTCTCGTATCGGATATCAGGGGAAGAGTCGGCTGTGTAGGCTGCTGTCCATTCGGCGCATATGTGCAGCACAGCTCTGCCGACAGCCGGTGATTGGAGGCAGTGCTGGAAGCGGTCTGCCTCGTGACCGATGGTGGAATGGCTGCTGCCGGCATCCGCCGCCGGTTCAATCAACATCAAACGCCTGATCGGACAGCAGTGTGTTGGCGCCGTCCATGACAAAGCCTTCATCTCGGCCTGGCGTGCCGGCCAGCTGGGTCGATGAGCTCGGCGCGCAGTAGCACAAGTCCCTCGGCGGAGGGCTGGGCCGGCTCGGTACACTCCCAGGTCACCATAGAGCTACGGTCGGCTCGGCTCGGCCCACAGTAGCACGGGTCCCTCGGTGGAGGGCTGGGCCGGCTCGGTACACTCCCAGGTCACCATAGAGCTACGGTCGGCTCGGCTCGGCCCACAGTAGCACAAGTCCCTCGGCGGAGGGCTGGGCCGGCTCGGTACACTCCCAGGTCACCATAGAGCTACGGTCGGCTCGGCTCGGCCCACAGTAGCACGGGTCCCTCGGTGGAGGGCTGGGCCGGCTCGGTACACTCCCAGGTTACCATAGAGCGACGGTCGGCTCGGCTCGGCACGCAGTAGCACGGGTCCCTCGGCGGAGGGCTGGGCCGGCTCGGTACACTCCCAGGTCACCATAGAGCTACGGTCGGCTCGGCTCGGCCCACAGTAGCACGGGTCCCTCGGTGGAGGGCTGGGCCGGCTCGGTACACTCCCAGGTTACCATAGAGCGACGGTCGGCTCGGCTCGGCACGCAGTAGCACGGGTCCCTCGGCGGAGGGCTGGGCCGGCTCGGTACACTCCCAGGTCACCATAGAGCTACGGTCGGCTCGGCTCGGCCCACAGTAGCACGGGTCCCTCGGTGGAGGGCTGGGCCGGCTCGGTACACTCCCAGGTCACCATAGAGCTACGGTCGGCTCGGCTCGGCCCACAGTAGCACGGGTCCCTCGGCGGAGGGCTGGGCCGGCTCGGTACACTCCCAGGTCACCATAGAGCTACGGTCGGCTCGGCTCGGCCCACAGTAGCACGGGTCCCTCGGCGGAGGGCTGGGCCGGCTCGGTACACTCCCAGGTCACCATAGAGCTACGGTCGGCTCGGCCCACATTAGCACGGGTCCCTCTGAGTAGGGCTGGGCCGGCTCGGTACACTCCCAGGTCACCATAGAGCTACGGTCGGCTCGGCCCACATTAGCACGGGTCCCTCTGAGTAGGGCTGGGCCGGCTCGGTACACTCCCAGGTCACCATAGAGCTACGATCGGTTCAGTCCAGAGCTCCGAGCGAAGCACCCGTGCTCTGAATCGTAGACTGATCAGAAGTTAGGTTCACCCTCACTGTCCAGGAAAGACTGATTTAGGCGAGTTGTGAAGCTGCGTGCTAACGTTTCGACCTTAATTCATTGTCAGCTGCACACACTCGTTCTATCGATCACGTGTGTGTGTGTGTGCGCGCGCGCGTGCGTGCCTGAGTTGATGAGTGGGCCCCCGACAATGGCCTGAGGTTGAAAAGTAGGAATACAGCTTCACAGTTTCCATAGCCCGATGTTTGATTGGTCAGTCAAGGACAATTTAATTCATGTCTGTCTACAATCATGAATTACAACTACGAAATGCGGCTCTTTTTGAGATATGTACGAAATACTTGTTCTGAATTGTGTTCATCCAGAACAATGTCTTCTCCGAATATTATCTTCTCATTTTCTCCGTTGGATGTTGTTACGCAGTGCAGTGGTGCAACTTGATTACTCTTCGGATAAAAATATCATTCTGTTGGTTATTGAATCGGAGCTCGTTCAAGTTCATGCACTGTACACTTATGGAAGCATGCTCCAGGGTTTGTTGTCTTCCACGTAATGCTTCCTATCCATTTATCCCCAAATATTAAAGAAGGTGAACAAAAAGTGCTGAAAGCAGAAAGCAGTTGAGACTGCTACCAAACAAAATCCTGGAAATGCGGTGTTGAAAATTGTTGCTCAAGGTCTAGGATTCCACAATTCAAGTCTGATCCTGGTCCGGGCAGACTGTGAAGTATCCCTGTCGCTGGTTGGTCTGTCGGCTCTCTCGATCGCATAGTTGGCTGGTGGTGGACTCCGAACTCTAGCGGCGCTTCATCTGGGGATGATACACGTGATCTGCGCCGGGTAAAGTTTGCACGCAGGTGAGATAGTCAGAGTGTAATCAGCCAGTCCAGTGTTCCAGTGCAGGCGGCCGTCAGTGGCGTGGTGTCCCAGTTGTTGTGGTCCTCACCAGATACGAGAATATGACCGGCCGGGCCGCGGCCTGCTATCCGTGGCCGCGACGACAACCAGTTGCGACATCAGGTCTCCGACATGGTATAATTATCCTATCTTCCTGATGTTAGTGTTCTCGACTCCTCATTTCACGTCGTATCAGTCCAGCAGAGCTGAGCCAAGAGATCAGGCCAGTGGTTGGGAGACATTCAGTGCGCCGGCCACGCTTCCTGGTGCCGCCCGCTGATCTGATAAACATGGTAATGCCGGCATGTAGCCGCCGGGGGCGGCTCCTATTCCTACACGGACAGCCGGTCCAGGATCAGCGTGGGTGCAGTTGAAGTGGCGCCGGCGACAGGTGCGGAGCCGGCTGGAGGGAGCCGCTGAGCCGGCCGAGCTGGCCGGGACACGTACGGCCGGTTGGCGTGGTGCGTGACGACCCGTCTACTTTGGCTGGCGGCCGACTGGTCGGGTCCGGCGGACGGCGCCGGGGCCGGCCCGGAGCTGGCCGTGCCTGCCTCCGCCGTCGGCGCTGGCTGGTTGTAGCTGGCCGTGGCTGGCCGTGGCTGTTTGTAGCTGGCCGTGGCTGTTTGTAGCTGGCCGTGGCTGGCTGTGGCTGATCGTAGCTGGCCGTGGCTGGCTGTGGCTGATCGTAGCTGGCCGTGGCTGTTTGTAGCTGGCTGTGGCTTGCCATGGCTGCCCGTGGCTGGCTGTGACTGGTCGTGGCTGGCCGTGGGTGGTTGTAGCTGGCCGTGGCTGGCCGGGACTGGGCATAGCTGGCTGTGGCTGGCTGTGGCTGGCTGCGTCTGGCTGTGGCTGGCTGTGGTTGGTTGTAGCTGGCCGTGGCTGGCTGTGGCTGGCCGCGGCTGGCCGTGGCTGGCCGCGGCTGGCCGCGGCTGGCCGCGGCTGACTGTGGTTGGCCGTGGCTGGCTGTGGCTGGCCGTGGTTGACCGTGGTTCGCCGTGAATGGCTGTGGCTGGCTGTGACTGGCTGTGGTTGGCTGTGGTTGGCTGTGGTTGGCTGTGGCTGGCTGTGGCTGGCTGTGGCTGGCCGTGGCTCGCCGTGGCTGGCCGCGGCTGACTGTGGTTGGCTGTGACTGACCGTGGCTGGCCGTGGTTGGCCGTGGATGGCCGTGGATGGCCGTGGATGGCCGTGGCTGGCCGTGGCTGGTCGTAGCTGGCCGTGGTTGGCCGTCTCTGACTGTGGTTGGCCGTGGATGGCCGTGGCTGGCCGTGGCTGGCCGTGGCTGGTCGTAGCTGGCCGTGGTTGGCCGTGGCTGACTGTGGTTGGCTGTGGCTGGCCGTGGCTGGCTGTGGTTGGCTGTGGCTGGCCGTGGCTGGCCGTGGCTGGCTGTGGCTGGCCGTGGCTGGCCGTGGCTGGCTGTGGCTGGCCGTGGCTGGCCGTGGCTCGCCGTGGCTGCCCGTGGGTGGCCATGGCTGGCTGCGTGTGGCCGTGGTTGGTCGTAGCTGGCTGTGGCTGGCCGTGGCTGGCTGCGTCTGGCTGTGGCTGGCTGTGGTTGGTTGTAGCTGGCCGTGGCTGGCTGTGGCTGACCGTGGTTGGCCGCGGCTGGTCGTAGCTGGCCGTGGTTCGCCGTGAATGACTGTGGCTGGCTGCCCCGCTACCGTGCCGGTGGGCTGGCCCCGGCCAAGTGTCCATGGAGACGACGCTCAGATGTCCGCTATCCACAGACTCCAGCCAGACGTCCACAGTGACCCCAGAGTCTGCTTAGACCCTGGTCAGATGACCCTGCGACGGTGGAGGGCATCGGCAGCTCAGTAGTGAAGCTGGGCGAGGGAGAGAGAGAGAGAGAGGGAGATTGAACCCCGCACATTCCAGATGTGCGGGGTTCGATTCCACGCAGTGCACTGGCGGCATCATGCAGCCTCAGGTGCTAAGAACGTCGTAAAGTCATCACCACCACTACCCTTGTCACGGTGGGAAGACCTGGGTCTTCGTGACGGTGAGGAGACCTGAGGCAGATTGGGTGGCCGGCTCCCGCACATGCTCAATTACGTCACCGTTATGCCAATGGTGTGTGGTTCTCTGGTCACTGGGATAGATGGTGTGGTACGCCACACCGGCCTGTGGTAAATTGCATTGCGCCACACTTTTGGCGTTGTCGGATTGGGTCTGATGGTCTGTGGGTTTTGGATCTGAAATGCATGTTTACGCTCAGTTGAGGGTACATGCTGAAATGCATGTACCGTCAACTGAGGGCGCGACCCGCCGGGCTGGCGACCGGTGTCGGCAGGTTCACCCACGGCATGGCCGGCGTGGTTGGCGTAGGTGGTGCTGACCTGACTCATCTGCTGCGGTGGCGGACATTAACCCGTCCCGTCTCAGTGGTCTTCAACCGCCGCCCCCCTCAGGTTACTCGCGGACAGTGGACGAACGGCGCGCGGCAGCGCGCCCAAATTTGGCATACATTTTCCCACATCAATTTTGCATGCTTTTTCAAAAATTTTAAGTCCGATCATCTAGGGTCAACGAGTTAGTCAAGGTCAAGTTAGGTCACCTCGAAAAAAAAAATTCAACCAGTCATCACGCTTTAACGGATGCAGATATTTTAACCCAACTTTCAGCGTTTGCTTATCTTTAGGGGTGCAACGAAACGTACGAGTGGAATTTTTATCTTTTTTCGGTTTTGACTATATATATGTTTTGCGTATTTTCCAATTTGCTTCAAATAGAGGATTCTGGCTAAAGTAAGCATTTTTTTATTAGGGCAAGTTGACTTCCATCAACGTTTCTCGGTCTGCTATACCCATTGAAAAATGAAAATTAAAGAACTTGAAAACTCAAAATTTTGAAATTTTGAAAATATTTTTTAAAAATTATTTTTGGGGTAAAAAAAAAAAGCCATGATTGATTTCGATGTCCTTTTCTCATTCCAAATAAATTTTGTTTTTTTCTTGATATATTCCCAAAATGAACTCCCAGAACCAAAAACATGATGTAAGTCGTGAAAAGCCTTGACAATCTAGCCCCCTAGTGACGTCACTTTGTGGGTGTGTGTGTGTGTGTGATTGTGGTTTTAGGGCGCATCGACCATGGTTAGTCATTTAGCGCCCAATCACCTTGTGGGGAAATTGTTTTCGGGGTGGACCCGAACCCTACTCGTCGAGCGCTTTCCGATGGCACCTCTTTCGTTTTCGTGCGATGCTTAGTTTGGATTTTAGTGGGGGGTTACTAACCGCCCCCCCCCCCCCCCCCCGAGACGGTGTGTGAGGATCTGACCGGAAAGACGGCGCGGCTGGCGTAGGTTGTGCGGACCTGACTCACCTGCCGCGGCGGCGGACATTAAACACCGTGGCCGGCGTGGTTGGCGCGGGTTGTGCGGACCCGACTCATCTGAAACGGTTGCGGACTTCAATCGCGACGTTCAGGCGGCCACCGCCAACACGTGTGGCCGCGGATGTGTTAATTTCCGGCGGGTATGTAAGCGGTGCAAGCCGTCCCAGTGCCGTGCCAAACCCGCTGACCAACGCTGCACGTCAGAATGTAGGTAGGTATAATAGGATTAGATAGATTACGGATGATCCGTACCAAATAGAGCTGCTCTCATTTCGCACAGACGTGGAGTGGTGTGGGCGGCCAGCTCATATCCGCCATGGATATAAGCTGGCCGCCCGCGGCTGGGGACGTATGTCCCCAGCCCCTCCGATGCTGTTTCCATGAAAAGGGAGCGGCAGGCCCTGGACCACATTTTACCACCAGGCCACATATCACTAGCCCGCCTCGCCCTATTCATGTTCGGTGTTGTCCAATTAATACAACGGATGCACCACTGAGCGGAAATCAGCATGTTTGTCGGACCTGCTAGGTGCGGGGACATTGATGTAGGCACCAGTTTGAACTTGAAGAAAGCCAAGACAGATATTATTTTGCTTATATTAACCCACGCCGTCTTTCCGGTCAGATCCTCACACGTCGTCTCAGGAGGGGGGGGCGTCGGGGGCGTCGGGGGCGGATAGTAACCCCCCTCTAAAATTCAAACTAAGCATCGCACGAAAACGAAAGAGGTGTCATCGAAAAGCGATCGACGAGTAGGGTCAGGATCACCCCAAAAACAATTTTCCCAAGAGAGACGTCAATACGGTGGCTAGATTTTCACGACTTTTCAAGACTTACATAGTTTTCGGATTTGGGGAGTTCATTTTGGGGATATTTTATAACAATTATTTGGAATCAGCAAAGGACAGCGAAATCAACCAGGGCCATACAATTTTATGCCCCCCCCCCCCCAAAAAAAAAAGGCATGTTATTTTTTATTTCACAATTTTTCGTTTTCAAGTTCTCTTTTATTTTCCTTTTCTGATGGGTGGAGCAGATAAACGTTGTTGGAAGTCAACTTACCATAATACAAAATGCTTACTTTAGCCAGAATCTTACATTTGAACAGCAATAGGAAAATATGCAAAAGTTATATGTAGTCAAAAACGAAAAATGAAGAGTTCCTCTCGTAAGTTTTGTTGTATCCCTAAAGATGAACCGCTGAAAATCTCATTAAAACATCTATCCGTTAAAGCGTGACGACTGGTTGAACTTTTTTGGAGGTGACCTCACTTGATCTTGACTAACTCGTTGACCCTAGATGACCTGACTTCAAAATTTTGAGAACATGCCAAATTGATGTGGGAAAGAGTGTGATACATTTTGGCGCGCTGCCGCGCGCGGTTCGTTCACTATCCGCAAAAAGACCTGAGGGGGCGGTTGAAGATCCCTCACCCCCGAGACGCGACGGGTTAAACAGGGGAAGTTGAAAACAATCCAAACGTTATAGCTATCTTTTAGTACAGGGCCTTCCTCGTGGTACGCAACTTTAGTCAATATCTGTGTGAACCGACGAAGGCTCGGTGCTGAAGTAAAGGTGCATCTTTTCGTTTGTCCAGAGTTTTCGGTTTGAAATTAGCTTAAAGCTGTCTAAATATTATTGAACTAAATAATGCTCCCCATCACACTTAAATATTACTGAGTAGATTCAGCTTGGTTTGGCAAAACCCATGGACGATTCCACGGCAGTGGACGGGCGAAGCGTCCCCTGAAGCTTCGTCCCATTTAAAACCAGGCCTGTAGAATTGCAGGGGGAACTTGTCTGAGAACCCTCTAGTCCCCCATTCACTATGCAAAATTCGTGGCGAAGTCCATGGAAGAAACGTCCAAACCATTCCGCTTCGGGTAGCTCCTGGCGGCTAGTGCTAAAATTAGCAAATGTTGGTAAAACAGCCAGTCGTATGTGCAAGGATGAGTCGGGTATTTCCCATGCGTCAGGCCACGTTCTCTGTAGGTCGTTGGCCCGGCTCGGCGGTACGCGTTAGCGTCCTTTTTTGGTGAACTTTTGCAAGTTCTTTTCGTCGCAATTTTGACGATTTTGTACCATCTACTCTGGACGTTGATGGCAAGGTCACTATGGACTAAGAACGGTGCGCATATAACAAGTGATACCGTATAGTCACGTCCTGAACAATTAATGGTGCAAAGTGAATTAATAATCGATATTAAAGTAGCAAATATTAATGTTAATGACCTTTTATCCGTATCAAGTCGGAGAAGTCGAACGGAATCATCAACATACACCTGTATTTCGGCTCAGTCTTTCTCAAAGTATATAGTTTTTACTGATAATTGTTGTTTTTTACATTTTTCTCATTTTCAGTATTTTTATGAATCCCAGGGGGGACGATAGTTTTATCGTATGTCGATGGAAAGTACGCCTATAGGTGTATCATTTTCTTTTCTTTTTGCTTTCCCGACATCATATGAGCAAAATGTTATTTGTATTATCATTCAGTTTGAACAATAAATTGCTCACCCCGACAAGGCACCACCTTTCCGTGGTGGGAGTATTGAGTGCGTCACTCGTCCTTCCATCCACACGCTCCTATTCCAATGCCCATCTCATCCCAGCATCCATGCCCTTCACCTGGCCCTGCAACACCAACTCCTACCATGAGCAGGCAGGGCAACCTCCTCGGTCCTGGCCACCAGCTCAGTCTTATCGGGATAACCGCGCCCCCAAACAGAGCAGGCAGCTAGGGCGCTTAAGTAATCTGAGTTTATGTACGGTGTGCGGAGCGACGGTAAAAATGAGAATGAAACAGTTGTAATAACAGTAGAACCTCATAAAACAAACAACATCTCGCAAGGAGTTATAAACTGTTACGATCTGAGGGAAGTATCGGAGGATGAGATCGTTCATGGACTGACAAATTTCGGAGTCATCGCAGCTAGAAAAATGAAAGTGAAAAAAGTGCGGATTCCATTCTAACCAACAACATTATTTGGACCTTTGATAGAACAGACATCCCTCCCGAGATCAGAGTTGGCTACATACGTGTGAAAGTACGACATTGTTTTTCCAAATCCAATGCACTGCTTCAAAAGTAAAAAATTTGGACATACAAATATTGCTGAAACCGCCTAGCTTGCAACAAGTGTGCCTCCCATGAGCATCCTTTTGGTAGTTTCAATTCGGAAACACCATTCATTTGAGCGGTTTGTACACACCGATCCTCTTGGCAACGACCATTTTTCTTTGTGGCTATGTTATCGTAATGGGTCGGTTCTTGCTTCTAGACCTCAGCGTTGGAATCTCCGGAAAGCTGATTGGACACTGTTCGCAGATAAAATGGATACCCTTGTCGACCCGGACTGTGAATTATCTCCTCCAACTGTAGACACGTTCACATCTAAGCCTCTACGATCCGCAGTAGGAACAGTACGAACAATCCGCGCATCACAGGCACCCCTCGTCGCACCCCTGTCCCGTGGTGGACGGACGCCTGTCGTGACGTTATACGGACACGTAGGCGAGCTTTCAGGGCCTTCGACAGAAGAAGTACAACCGCGAACCTTGTATTATTTAGACGAGCACGTACCCTCATGCGTCGCACCATCCGGGAAGCCAAGGGGGTCTCCTGGAGAGAGTATGTGAGTAAGCCGTCCCGTTTTTAGCCAATATCACAAGTGTGGTCACGTTTTGTGGTCACGTTTTGTTTTGGATGTTTCTGCACGACGGGTTATGCACCCTGCCGAGGTGGCTGATGAGATTGGTGAAGTGCTGTCTGAAAGATGTCAAGTGAACAACCTGGGCGCAAAATTCGTCCGTTTCAGACGTCGTTGCGAGGAAACAATCTATAGACTTTTCCACATCATTTCAACTAAATTATAACCAAACTTTTGCGTTAGCCGAACTAACATCAGCTATAGACTCCCTGCAGAAAGTGCCAGAAGGACTGGACGGTGTCCATAATAGTATGCTGAAGCACCTGGCAGTGAACGCCGTCCATGAGCTTTTATGTGCATCTAATAGACTGGCATAGCGACAACTTTCCAGATTCTTTGGCGGGAGGCCATTATGGTGCCTCTGCTTAAACCTGGAAAGAGTGCATATGATCCACATAGTTATAGGCCGATTTCACTCATATCATCATTATGTAAGCTTTCGTAGAAACTGGCCAATGTCAGACTGGCATGGTTCCTAGAAGAAAAAAAAAACATTTCATCTGACGCCCAGTGTGGTTTTTGGAAGTATCGCAGTACAGTGGATCACATTTCAGCTCTCGACACTACAGTACGTGTTGGCTTTAAGGAAAAACGACATGTTGGGCCATTTTTTTCGACATAGATAAAGCGTATGATACTACATGGCGGTACGGTGTCTTGAAGAAATTGTTTAGCTACGGGATTCGTGGTGCTATGACTATCTCTATCAACAATTTTCTGTGTGATCGTTTTTTTCAGGTTATAATTTGTCACTGCCTTTCCCGATGTTTTATACAAGGAAGCGGTATACCACAAGATAGCGTTTGGACTGTTTCTTATTACGATGAACAATATTGGAAATTGTCTACCACATTCCATCGGTCGGTCTCTCCTTGTTGATGATCTTGCGATTTTGTCCTGTGGCGCCAGTATTCATGTGGAGCGGCAGCTGCAACTGGTGGTAAATCGCCTCAAAAGGTGGAATTTTACCAATGGACTTATGTTTTCAAAGTCGAAAACCGTAGGTATTCATTTTTGTCGCCGTCGTCGACCATGCCCCGATTTTTCAGTGAAAATGTTTGGTACGGAGATGGCCACCAAATCCGTTTGAAAGTTTTTGGGAGTGCACTTTGACAATCGGCTGACATGTCGGGAACAGCGTAAAGTTCTTAGGGATATATGTTTAAGGCATTGAACATCTTGAAGTGTGGCAAAAACGTCATATGGTGCAGACCGTAAGACATTACTGCTCTTTTGCAGATCACTCATCCGCTCCAAACTTGACTATGGCTGCTTCGTTTACGACTCAGCTTGTACGTACGGCAAGCCTTCTGGTTGAAGCGCTTGAACCACCACTTGCCTTGCGGCGTCTCATGCTTGGAACGAGATACGCGTGCAAGCTCGCACAACTTCCAGACCATCCCACACATGATATGGTGTTTTCGACACGCATTATTACGCATTCTGCATTCGTCAACTTGTTCCATGGATTATCTAAGCGTTCGGTGCCTTGCTGTGTCAGGCACTACTGGAGTGGAATCACTTCCCGCGACGTGATAAAACCGAGCGCTCCGGATGCTCCTCCCTGGAAGTTACTGCCGCCGACAATTGATATTACACTGAGCGAAAACTACAAACATAATAACCTACCTTAGGAGTTCCGAATCCAAGCGCTGGACCTCATTGCGTCCTATGTCGGCTACAAGACAACATACACGGACAGTTCAGAAGCTGGTGTTGGCTCGGCGTTTGTTAGCGGCTCCACCACACGATCTTTTACGCTACCTGCGCAGGTGTCGTCTTCACATCCGAGTTAGTAGCCATTGACAAGGCATTGTGTCTTATACAAGTATCTGATGAAACATTACACCTCATCCTAACTGATGGTCTCTGTAGCCTTTTGGCACTGAGGTCGTTTAATTCATTGCACTTCATCGTCCAGGAAATAGTTTTTCGGTCGACGTCACATGGCGTAGACGGTAAAGACCGTCGTTATGTGCTGGATTCCAAGCCACGTCGGTATATTAGGGAATGAGGTCGCTGACGCAGCTGCAAGGCGAGCAGCACAGAAACCGTGTACACGTTATATGCCCATTCCTGCTAGATATATATATATCCCGTCATCAAATATTGTTTTTCGTGAGTGGCAGGTGCTTTGGGACGCGGTTGGTGACAACAAGCTTAGGACAATTAAGCCTAGCATCGGCCAGTGGTCCTCGTGTTCGCGTAGGACTAGGCAAGACGAGGTAACACTGCTGCTTACGCATTGATCAGCCCATACGTACGCAACGCACAGACATATGCTTTGTGGTGATGATGTGCCCATGTGCCCCAGATGCCAAGGACGCCTTTCAGCGCGTCATGTATTAACCTCATGCCCTCAGTTTTCTGACGTTGGCAAGTACTGCTTTGGTCGATCGCAGCGACTGTCAATTCGTGACGTTCTTAGGGGATGAATCGGTCGCGATCATTTCTGGTCAATTTTTCCGCTTTCTTTTGAAGGTAAACATCAATTATGTATATTATCCTGGCTAACCTCTTGTTCGGTAGCAAGCTCGCACAGTAGGATTATTTAGGATTGACACAGTTTAAATAGTTTTGTTATGGGCGCTGTATAACCAATGCAGTTGATGCGCCCTAAAACCCCAATAACTAACCGACCAACTATGCATTGTTATGGGTACTGGCCACGTGATCGATGCGACCGAAAGTTCAAATCGTCCATCAATCAGCGGCGGCGGCGGCCTCGTCAGCTGACCGTCGCCCATGGTGACGTCACGGTCGTCGGTGGAGCGCCGCCGCGTCGGCCGGCGCCGCTAGTCGTGCCGCAGCGGCGCCGTCGACCTCGACGGGCTTGAGGCCGCACAGTACCGGTGGAGCGCGTCGATAGCCGCGTCTGGCCCGACCCGACCCGGAGCTGTGTGGAGAGCGAGAGAGAGAGAGGGACTGCCGTCGCCGCCGCCGCCGCTGGGCAGATCCACGGCTGGCCGTGATCGCCGCCGAGACGCCGCAGCCGCAGCCAGTCGGGTCTGTGTGACGCCGCGTCATGTGTGACCGGATGAGCCGGTCCGGCCTCATGTCGGCCGTGAAGACACTGGCCCGCCGCGGCGGCTCCGGTCAGTGGGACAGCTCTCTGCAGCTGCCACCCGTCCGGTCAGGTAATGCTGCCACTGCTACTGTGGTGCTGACTGAACGGGACAGCTCTCTGGAGCTGCCGCCCGTCCGGTCAGGTAATGCTGCCACTGGTACTGTGGTGCTGACTGAACGGGACAGCTCTCTGCAGCTGCCATCCGTCCGGTCAGGTAATGCTGCCACTGGTACTATGGTGCTGGCTGAACGGGACAGCTCTCTGGAGCGGCCTTCCAGCCAAGTAATGTTATCAGTGGTAGTATAGTACCGGATGTGAAAAGGAAACTTTGATTTTTGTTACCAAAGATATAAATCAAAGCATGAAACTACAGGTATGTACTTTGATGATAGCTAAGTTTTATCGTTTCAAGCATGTGGGGTCTCCACGAACATTATGCGAACTTTCAAGTCAAGAGAGTTCGCGTCAGCTGCATTTGGTGCGTCACAAATCTTTAGCTACCATAGATGTTCGCAAGTGATAGATCCAAATCAAAACTGAACTTTTGACACATGGTGTACATATTTTTCCTGTTCCGTGTCACATTCCACACAAAAAAAATCGAATTTGGACTGTACCACTGGTACTGTAGTATTGAAGTGAGGCGGTTCTCTGGAACTTCCGCCCGGCTAGGTAACTGGTACTGTGGTACTGACCTAGTGGGACTGCTCTGGGGCGGCATCCTGGCTAGGTAACGTTGCCACTGGTATTGCTGTACTGATCAAGTTGGACGGCTCTGAACTGCCCGTCAGCCCGGTCAGGTAATATGCCACGCCTATTTTTATCTTGATCTCGCCCCGACGGCAGCGGCACCGACCGAGAAGCCTGAACCAAGCCCGGCCGGGGTCGCCCGCACGGTCCAGTATTCCGTTGTGCTGCATTTAAGCGCCTGGTTCTTTGGACTTAGGGGCGCATCGACTGCTTCGGTCATACAGCGGTATTTAAACGCCTCTGATTAGGTCCTCCCCTAACACAGTCTGCTCCTATCATTTGGACTCGGCCAGTGTTGTCCCGTCTCTCGATCTAACCGAAAGCGTCGGGTCTGTCTGCCATCTCCAATTCTGTCTGCAGCCATCTATCTGCCAGTGTTAATTAGCACTGAGCCAGTGGTGCGTGGCCCGCTGGCCGGTGGCCGGTGGCCGCTGGCCGCTGGCCGCTGGCCGCTGGTCGCTGGTTGCCACTGGGGGAGGTATTATTTCTCGCGTGCAGCCGCCATCGACACGCGCTCTGTCGTCCCTCAGCACTCGTGAGCAGTCTGCCGGCAGTCGCGTGTCATGGGTCGTGTCCGCTGGCGTGCATCCAGTCGCCCCCGAGGTGGTGGGTCACGACCCTGGCATTACGTCAGCGGCAGCTTAACCAGCTCTGGTTGGGTGACAGGGTGAAGGCCACTTGTCTGGGGAGCGACATTTATCCGGAGGAGTGCCATTTCTTTTTGGGGATTTTTAGGCGGGGTGCACTCGCGCGATCTTCAGGGGCGCGTTTTCTGCTCAGGTGGGCGCCATCAAATGGACAATTTGTTGAGCGGGGGAGAACGTGCACAGTAAAATCATCGTGGAGGGGGACTTTTTCCAATTGGAAGGACGCCACCTCCATGTGGAGGTGCGTACCCCACCCCCACGCCCGGGTCGGCCATGGTATGACGTGCCCGCGTCAGCCAGACTCCGCCGGACGATCGACTGCGGCCGGCCAATTTGCACAAGTCGGCTGGCAGCTACTGGCGGCTGAGCTGTGTCGACAGCCGGCGGCGGCGCTGGCGGCTGAGCTGTGTCGACAGTCGGCTGGCAGCTACTGGCGGCTGAGCTGTGTCGACAGCCGGCGGCGGCGCTGGCGGCTGAGCTGTGTCGACAGTCGGCTGGCAGCTACTGGCGGCTGAGCTGTGTCGACAGCCGGCTGGCAGCTACTGGCGGCTGAGCTGTGTCGACAGTCGGCTGGCAGCTACTGGCGGCTGAGCTGTGTCGACAGCCGGCTGGCAGCTACTGGCGGCTGAGCTGTGTCGACAGCCGGCGGCGGCGCTGGCGGCTGAGCTGTGTCGACAGCCGGCGGCGGCGCTGGCGGGTGAGCTGTGTCGACAGCCGGCTGGCAGCTACTGGCGGCTGAGCTGTGTCGACAGTCGGCTGGCAGCTACTGGCGGCTGAGCTGTGTCGACAGCCGGCTGGCAGCTACTGGCGGCTGAGCTGTGTCGACAGCCGGCTGGCAGCTATCGCCTCCGATATTACCCCTAACCCACACCCCACCCTACCCCCACCTACAGCTGCCAGAGACGGCCTCCCGGGATTTGCCGGAAATGATCCCTTCCCCTGACCCGATGTGCCCCCTCCTCCAGTGGCAGGGAGATGGCTCCTCAGCTACTACAGGCGACCTCGTTCTCGGAACCTGTCAGAGGTTTGTTTCTTCATCTCCTCAGTCCTTAGAACATGGCCCGCTTCGCCGATCTGCCGGAGATAGCTTCCACTCTTTTCTTTTATCAAAGCTGTCTCCAACCCTCTGAGCCAGCAAAGGAATGACCCGCCCGCCTTTCGCCAATGATGTTCTCTGAGACATCCCCTTCGGAGCTTGAGGTACTTTGCTACATTAGCTGTCGTAGAGTGATGGGATAATTGCAAGGCCTCTACTGATCAAGTTATACCGGGGACGAGTAGGCAACTGCAGGGCCTCGTTCGTGCCAACCAGACCCCCTCCCCTCAGCTCATTCCCCTTCCATCCCCTTCCTCCTTATCCCTCTCCAGTAAGGAGAGGCTTTGTGTTGTTCGCCAGTTGTGTTGTCCGCCAACGTTGGCGAACAACACAACGTTCGCAACGGAAACAGCGCTCTCGCCAACACGGCGACACCAGCCCTGGCGGCAAACGGCTGGAACAGCGCCTCTGCCGTACCACCGCGCGGGAAAACAGCCTCTCCAGTACGGCGACGGCGGGCATTTCCCGCACAGCGCCTCTTCACTTTCTTTCAATGGCGGTATTTGTATGCGCGTTTATGGTCGAGCGTTTGGATCACGTATCGAGTCAAATACGCAGCGCGGGTCGGTCACAATCCAACCAATCCCACCCTGTCTGTGTTCACCACCACCAGGCGCTCGGGGATGGAGAGACCGATAGCCCGTGAGGTGTGCAGAACAAACTCCATCCAGAGCCTCCTCTCACAAATTAGTTCCTTTTTTTTCTGGGGCGGGAGAAGGGGCGTTACCAAGTCAGTCACCATTCCAAATTATTATAGCATTACTGGATTACTGGAGAGGGATAAGGAGGAAGGGGATGAAAGGGGAAGGAGCGGAGGGGGGGGGGGGTTCTGGTTGGCACGAACGAGGACCCTGCAGCTGCCTACTCGGTCCCGGCATAACTTGATCAGTAGACGCCTTGCAATTATCCCACCACTCGACAACGGCTAATGTAGCAAAGTGCATCAAGCTCCGAATGGGACGTCTCAGAGAACATCATTGGCGAAAGGCGGGCGAGTCATTTCTTTGGTGGCTCGGAGGGTTTGAGACAGCTTTGATAAAAGAAAAGAGTAGAAGCTATCTCCGGCAGATCGGCGAAGCGGGCCATTTTCTAAGGGCCGAGGAGATGAAGAAGCGTACCTCTGGCAGGCTCCGATAACGAGATCGCCTGTAGTGCTCAACAGAGGTGGCGGACCGTCGCGCGGCACGTGGGGAGGTGCAAGCCGCGGTGGGGCCTCCTTCTCTGGGGGCCTGCTCGCCTTGGAGGCCCCGAGGGTCTCCAACTGGGGGAGGGGGCTCCCCGCAATGACTAGACCTGCTAGATCAAAATACATGCCAAAGTAGCGGTACACAATATTGTGCAAATTGTTACCAGGGATGAGCTGTGACATTTGGGCGTGAGTGGATCGATAGTGGAGTACATCCACACCGTGTGCCGCGTCTGTGTGTACTGAGCCTACTCTATCTTCCCGTCCTGTACCGGCACGCCGGTCCGCGCAACACCATGGACTCCTTGGCCTGCTAATAACGCCAGACATTGGCTGCTGACGGTCCCCGGGCGCGCTTCGTTGAGACCAGTCTGACGTGACTCAGTCGGCCAGCGATTGATCGCTTGGTTCCACTGGCATCTCGGTCGGTCCACGTGAGAGTTAGCTGCATTGGGCTGCGACGCGCGCTTACTCAAGATGTGTCGTATTTAGGCGTGCTAGTTGTGCGGCGCCCGGGTCGGCATTGTACCCGCGCTGGTCGGGCTGATCCCCGGCTCCAGCCACCACCCCCGGTCTTCACGCGACGCAGGCGACACTGCCGCCATCTGTTCTCGCCGTCTGGCGTCGACACGATGAGGCCACATGGCTCCCGCCGCGCTTGGAGTGTGCGTTTTGCTGGCGAGACCAGCGCCGGCTAATATGTGGTGGTGACGTGACGTGTATCATTGAATATTACCGGGTTTTGTGTGTTGTCCTCAGGCCTGCTGATGCAGCGGGACCACCTGGCTGATGGTCCCCATACCTACTGAAGGAGCGGCACCACCTGACTTGACCTGACTGACGGTCCGCATTGTCCCCAGACCTGCTGAAGGAGCGTGATCATCTGAACGGCACTGCCAAGTCGTCGCCGATGACGCAGCACCAGGCGCCGGCGCCGCCCTACAGCGCCGTGGCGGCGCCCGCCGCCGACACCACTCCGGCCGGCGCGCGCGCGCCAGCTCCGACGCCGCCGCCTCGGCCAGACCGGCCGGCCAGCATGGGTAAGTCGGCCGGCCGACACTCGCGCTGGCTGCTCTGCTACCCGGCCAGCGACGCGCCGTCGGCCGACGGCGGCGACGCGGACGGCGATGGCGCGTCGCGCGCGCCGTCGCCACCGCTGGGGCCGCCGCCGGCCTACCCGGGCGCCGGCCAGCGGTGCGCCTCGTCGTCGGCGCAACGGCCGGTCAGCCTGCCGACCCCCCTCTACCGACACCCAGCCGGTGAGTACAGCACGCTCGTCCTGTAGCCGTCGCCCGCCAGTCGGCCAGTCTGCCTGCTGCCTGCCTGCCTGCCTGACTCTCCAGGTACCCGTCCCCGGCAAGTCGCCGTAGGGTTGCGTGTCCTCCGCGCGGCCTCAGCACGAGGGCTGCCCCTTCGCCCCTTCGCCCCGCCTGCCTGCAAGCGAACATGCTCGGGATCCGCGGAACTGTGGATTTGTAGATCTGTGGATTTGTAGATGTGTGGATCTGCCGGCCGGACTGGACTGACCGCTCGGCTCGGCTCGGCCCATCGTGCCTTCTCGGTGTCGCTCTGCGTGTTTGAGCCGGAAGTACTTGGCAACGCAGTAATTTGTTTCCGCTCTGATCGGTTGCATGGTGCACCCGTCTACCTCGGTGTGTTATGCTGCGTACGCTGAGATGCTTGAGCAAAAATAGCGACGTTTTCATACTCTGCTTGCCTTGATCTTCTGACATATTTTGCTTCCTTCGAAGTCTGTTCATTGAAGTTTGCTCCCATTCTCCTGTGTATATGCAACTTCAACGTTTGCTTCGATTAAGTGTTGGTCTAGATACTGTTGGTGAACGCTGACACACAGATTTTGGCATGCGCACCTGATACTTTGCTAGAATCCGTTCAATCGGAGCATTGGCGTTCGCAGTATTATAGTGTGCACCGCACTTCTTGTAATGTACGGTGTTTCCCGTCTATCGATATACGCGTATTCTAGTCTGTTATGTCGATGACACGTTCGAAATGTTGACTCAATCTTTTGTGTTGTTCTGTGATGCATCTCGTCAGATTGAAAGGCTAGCTAGAGTACTCTGGAATCATATCATTAATAGGGTGCTTTGCGTATTTTGGGTCGTCTATACCGATGGACAAATACGTCCTAGTCCACAACTCCCACAGCGCTTCTATCCGAGCGTAGATCTAGTCATGTGAACACTCGATGTTGTGAATACGGTGGTAGCCTGGCCTGCAGTAGCCCGGCAGGCTCTACCCCCGTCAGTGACATGACTACGTGACCTGCGCTGTCTTAACTGGACTAGCTCCACCTCCCTGTGATGACATGCTGAGGCGAAGGCTGCCAGTAGCGACTCCCCACCGTTCGTGTCGACCTAGCCCGACCTGAACTGACCTCGGCTGATCTGATCCTCCGCGGAAGGGTGGCCGGAGACCTCACCATGCTCGCTGACCCGACTTGCTCCTACTGACTCAACATGTTCGACTCTACGTGATGGCCTGACCTTAACTGACCCACCAGGCTCGATCCGCCGTGATAAGCGCGGGCCATCCTCCGTGATAGCCGTCCCGGTAGCTCAGTTGGTTAGAGCCCTGGCCTGCGCTGGTCTCCACTGTCCTAAAGACATAAGACGTGAAAAGATCAGTGCAACTACGAGCCACAAGGGCCCTTCTTGGTTGCACTCTGGACACTGAACCAATTACCCATCAATCCGTCGATCAGCCCTCCCTGGAATACCGAAAAACAAGCCCTCTATTCTTATGATGATCGTCTATGGTGTTTTTAAAGATGCTCAATGTGCTGCTACTGACAATGGTTTCTGGCAGCTGGTTCGTGTTCTCCTACCCTGTTGGTGAAGAGTACCCTGTCTTAACCTTGTCCTGCTGTGATCAACTTCAATTTTGTATTAATTATTTTTAATTGCATCATTTCTGTAAAATTCAAACATTTCTCTAAGATGTCCCTGTTCCTGGCCATGAACAAATTAAAAAACCTCGAGGATATCTCCTCTCAGCCTTCTATATCTAAGTGAAAACATATTCAATTTCTTCAATCTGTCCTCATATGCCAGGTTGCTTATACCAATAACCATTTTTGTAGCCCTCTTTTGTGCTCTCTCTAAAAGCGAACAATCTTTTTCATAGCTAGGGGACCAAGCTTGGGCAATGTATTCCAAATGTGGTCTGGGATTTGCACAGTAAAGCTTGCTGATGACTTCCTCACTTTTGTATGATACATTCAGATTTGTAGCCCGAAGCATTCTTGGTGCCTTGGTGCCGAAGCATTCTTCCTGGCTTCTTTGTTCTGGTCTGATGCCCCCAGTTTTGCGCTCAGAATAACACCTAAGTCCTTCGCCTGCTGAGTCATAGATAGTACTTGGCCACCCATCAAGTATGGAGCCTTCATATGCTGCCTACCTACACGGATGATTTTGCACTTATCAAAATTAAATTTCGTTTATCATTTTTCGGACCACTTCACAGGTTCGTCTAAGTCTTTCTACAGCGAGATATGCTCATTGTGTCCTGTTATTGCCCTAAATACGTTCAAATTATCCGCAAATTTCGAAGCCTTACTGCTTGGACCACTTGCAATGTTCTTTACAAATATACTTAACAGTATGAACTATAGTGGCCCCAGTGCTCACCCCTCGGGAACTCCACTAAGAACATTTCGTAATGATGACTTTGTACCATTTAGCACCACTCTCTGCTGGCTATATGAAAGCCACAACTCTATTCATTTTAGGATGCTACCTACAATACCATGGACCTGAAGCTGCATCATGAGCCGTTTGTGGGGTGCCTGGACAAAGCCCTTACTAAGTCAAGATATGCTACATCAACTTGATATTCGTGATCAAATTGTTCTGTGCCGAAAGTTAAAAAGGTCCAGGAGATTTGTGAGACACGATCGCCCTTTTCTAAGCCCATGTTGAGTATCTTGAATCAATATGTTTCCTTCCAGATAACTAACTATTCTATCCTTGATTATTGACTCGGGTACCTTGAAGACTAGGAATGTGAGGCTTACTGGCCAATAGTTTTTCAGCTTTCCCGCTTTCTCCTTTCTTAAAAATAAGAATTACATTTGCCCTTCTCAAATCTGTTGGTATTTCATTCTGTGAAACTGATATGCAAAATGTTATACTGAGTGGAATTGCCAGTTCCTTTTCAACTTCCCGCAATACTCCAGCATAAATTTCATCAGGTCCTGCTGCCTTGTTTGGCTTTATTTACCTGGTATGATGGAGAATAACATCACTACCAATGAAATCACATCGTTTATCCCATCACATGTCACTGAACTGTGGTGTACGGTTGGCAGATTAGTCATATCTTCCAATGGAAACACTGATGTAACCTGCTTGCTCAGCTCCTCAGCCATCTCACATCCTTACTCAACGCGGTCCCATTTACTTCCAGTTGACCAATTGTGCTAGAAACTTTACTCAGCTTGTAAAAACTTAAGAGGGGACGAGTGGTCCAGAGGTAAGTTGCTCGTCTCACAATCGAAAGATTGTGGGTTCGAGTCTCACCTGTCGCCACTCTTCGCCTGCGACCAATCGGCGTGAGAGATTGGCGACGCTACATGACTCAACGGTCGATGCGTCGTAGAACCAATAACCAACCAAAAACTAAAAAACTTTTTTGGCGTCTACATTGTAGTTCCTAGCCAAATCCAGTTCTTTGTTGCTCTGATTTTCTGCTTCGCAGCGTCTCTAGCTTTTCGATACGGCCTTAGATTTTCGATATTTGAAGCTTCCTTAAACACTCAAAATACATCTGTCTTAGCCTTAATTGCTGTTATCAAATATGGCGTAAGCCATGTTGGCTTTCCTACCCTTGTTTACGCCTTTGCTTTTGGGGCACATGTCTAATCTGAATTTCTGAAGTTTGCCCACATTTCAGGCATTTAAATTGGAGAATTCTTCTTCCCATTTGATGGCACTTGAAGCCGCTCTCATGCAGTTAAAGTCTGCTGTGTTAAAATTATGAATATTTGGAAAATTATCCTTGGTAGAGTCCACTAATTGTGTCTTGAATCTCATTACGTTTTGGTCCCTTCTTCGCGGCATTTCTCCTACAGTCAACTCTTTAACTAAATCACTTAACTCCGAGAAGACAAGGTCCAAGAATGAGTCCTGCCTAGTTGGTTTCGTTACAAACCGGTGTAAGAACAGGTCCTCTTCAAGAAAGTTCTCAAGTGTTATATGATGGGGAGCCAATACCAACATTTTCATATCCTTTTAGATTAAAGTCACCAAGAATAAGGCATTTCCCCTGAAAGTTTCTAATGATTTTCTCGCGAATCATCTTGTCGAGCTCCAGTTGCTAAGAATGTGGCAAGGTTCCTGATCGGTACAAAGATACTATCCTCAGTTTATTGTTGTTGTCTTTTCGCACAGCGACATCAAGTCAAATGGACTCCATAGACACATTTTTTAAACTCATCTGCTACTTTTTTGGGACTGAATAAGGTATTCGCATAGAGCATTCACCACCCCCATTTAATGCTGGACCCCTATTGCATGAAAACATATTGTATCCCTGGATCTCATAGTCCTGCAAGTTATCCCAAAAATACGCCTCACTGACATATGCCTCAGTAGTGCAAACAGAAGCTGGTTCTTCCTCAGCAACATAACACTTGTACTCATCAAATTTGGATCTAATACCCTGAGCATTAAACAGCATACACTTAACATATGTTACATAACCAGCTTTGGCTTTTTCATGTTGAGTAGCTCTTTCATCTCTGGATGCGCCACCGCTCTGCCCCCTTGAACTACTGCTATCACGATTTGCTGACTGTAAGGTATTATTGCCTAGGCTGTCACTATTGGCATATCCCTGAGATGGCAATGCCACTTCATCCCTCCCCACCCGCGGCCAGAAGGACCTGCAGACCTGTAGTAGCTCCTACTACAGGTCTACAGGATCCTACCATCATCCTACATGTAGTAGCTCCTCCTAGCAGGACCCATGCTATTCACCCATACCTGGACTACAACTGAATTAAACTGGTGCGACTACTGTCGCAAGGTTTTAGACCTTGGCACCAGGCCTGGTGATGTACCTCCTGCCTCTCTGACCTTTACAGAACACTAGGGGTATCGATTTGTATCCTTTTGTGAGGGACATGGCCCCACCAATGTTGGTCTTGCCCCCCCCCAATGTTGATTTGGGCCCTTCAATAACCTATGCTGTTTTTATGCTGATAAGAAAGCCAAAGGAAAAAAGAAACACCATGTTACACAGAAAATTTGGTTGATGTTAACCAGCATATTTTGTACTGTAAAGAAACAGATTAGGTTTAGATAGTGGACTTCCCGACCCTGAACTCGCCCCACCAAAACGTTGGCTTCGTCCCTCCCTAATGTTAGGCACCAAGGAAATACCTTTACCCATCGTCATCACAGCTCAGGCCGGCTGTGTTCCGATGCTCCATCAAGGCCGGTGTGTTTAGCCTGCATATAGGCGCATAAATATTTTATTTAAGCCATTGTGTGTTTGTTGGTGTGTGGAGTGAGGGGAACGTGACGATGACGATGATGACGATGACGATGACGATGACGATGACGATGACGATGACGATGACGATGACGATGACGATGACGATGACGATGACGATGACGATGACGATGACGATGACGATGACGATGACGATGATGACGTTGACGTTGACGTTGACGTTGACGTTGACGTTGACGGTAACGTTGACGTTGACGTGACGATGACGATGACGATGACGATGACGATGACGGTAACGTTGACGATGATAACGATGACGATGACGATGACGATGACGATGACGATGACGATGACGATGACGATGATGACGACGTTGATGACGACGATGGACCCGAGTACAACGTATGACACTGTAGTCACATGCTATGATTCAGTTTTTATGTCTACATGCACGGTGCACTGCTCTTTTGCTAATGTGACTTCACCTATTACTGGACGATTTTTACCGTTGGCGAGGATGCTGAATAAACATAAACATACACATCGTCAAATAAAAGTCAGAATTATTGAGGTCTGAAAATATACTTGGCGAAATCCGATAAGTTTTCGGTTCGGGGGTCCAGCACACTTGCCCCCGCCCCAAATGTTTTTTAATCGACACCCCTGCAGAACACCTTATATAGATGCCGCACACGAGTCGCCTACGACCAGCACCGTCTCCCTGCTGCTATCCGGGGGCAGTCATCCAAAGCCTGGAAACTATCAGGGGTGGTGGGCCCATGTAAGGCACCAAGGCAGTGTCTCACCTGAGTAGAGCTGGGAAGTATTGTATGTTATTTTCATAAAGTGATGCTTTCACCCACTGGAAAATGTCAAACTTGAAGAACTTGAAGCAAATATGTATTGGTGACTCACAATTACGGTGGCAATGTAAGTTAATTTACATGTACATGATTTGCATCTTGGCTTCCAAGCAGCCCTATCACCGGTCGGCAGAGGCTAGCCTCTCGCACATTTCGCCATATAGTGAGTTTTCGTTCCATAACAAGCGGAGGGTAGGCAGGGGCCGTCCAATGTCGTTTGGCATTCAGTGACGTCACATAGGCTGGACAATTGCTCAGTCCCGTAGGCGCTCCAGCGAAACTTCCGTGTTTTCCGCACTACATTTCCGATCTTAAATACCATCGAAATGGGACAAAATAGGGTTCATTGGAAAACTTGAAGAGTTTTGTCCACGGATATGAGCCGTGTTTTCTCTAACACTAGGATTTGTCGCTTGGACCCGCGCTGACTGCGGTCATGTCAAGCGCCGCAGGAATCGCGCGGTGCCACGGGTAGTAACAGTATGATGAGACAGGCCAGCTGAATATCACGGCCGGGAAGGAGGGGTGGGAGCAAGTAAGATATAACTGTTGCAGCATAATTCCTCCCCACTCTGTGCAGGGGCGTAAACAAGGGTGGGGTTACTGGCGGCATGTGCTCCCATGGGAAGGTGGAACCCATCCGGCCAGGAGAAGGCGCCAACATTATATTTAGGCTACCGGCGGATGTACCTATACTGGCTGGAATAGCACGCCCTTATGACCCATGTGCAGATGCGGAGCCTGCAGCTGGTTTTCAGAATTGTTTTCCATTTTTCATTCATATACGTCTAGACCAGGGGTGTTCTTTTTGTATATTTTTGAACAGCAAATGCCCCCTCAATGTTGGCCCTGTCCACTAATAATTTAGACTTTTAAAATGGGGTACCATTGCGCATGTGCTCGATCAATGTGGGGCTTCCCATCAACTTCATGTATTTTGCACCCAGATAATGAATAATAGTAGTAGCAACAATAATAATAATTATATATGTATATATATATGTATATATATATATATATATTTATATGTATATATATTTATGTATATATATAATATATGAATGATAATATATACAACATGTGTGTGTATGCCAGCCATTTCGGGTTATGAGATAGACATATATGAATATACGATTTTATTTTCCGCCATTTATATATGAAGACTACCCGGCAATTTCGGAAGCGTTTGAACAGGAGGAATAGGGTTGAAATCCACTAACTTCGGAACGATGGTGATAGGTTTGGCACTTTGCAGCGCCAAATTAAGTTGTTTGTACTCATCTTACCATAAAGTAATAATACATAGTTGTTATATAAGGTACTAAAATACTGGTCGAAATCCGGCGATTTTTTTTTCGCCTCACCTCATTTGGGTCCAATGGACCGCCCCTGCAACCTATTTGATGTTAGTATGCCTGCCTGCTGAGCCGTTCTACTAGGCTGCCTCCCACTCCTACCACCTGCCACCCACTGACACCTTACTTAGGCTCGCGCATAAGCAAGGTCTTGCCTACCCTGTGCAACAAGGGCATCCTTGTGCTCGGAAAGCTCTGCCTTAAGGACCCTAACCTCTATTGCCTGCATCCTGGCAGAAACCATCCTACAGGCTGCAGCTTATTCCTATATTTAGATTGAAAGGTGACTTGCTACAAAATGATATACAAAAGTAACGGAGAAGAAAAAATAACTGACAAAGCTTGGATGTATGCAAGGTCCTAACTATGCGGCACTTAAAGTTAATCCACTGCTGTTTTTCAGAATGCATTTAAGTCAAAAGTATTTGATGCTCGGACAAAGGACAGCACAAGCCACCTATTCTTAATTAAGTAGAGAATTGATGCAACGCAATAGGCATTCAACACTTGGCACTGGTCAACACTGTACACGAGGTCGCTGTACAGAAAATTCAGTAGTGATGTGGTTTTAAAGAAAGAACAAATCATCTTGTTAAACAACTGACAAAAATTAAATGAATGGCAGACTATTATTGACTATAAATGGCTACCTCCTATACTGCCAGATAATGATCGAAATACCTCAGGAACACTAACACGCCAGAAAGACAATTAGACAGCTGTCTTCTATATTTTGTATGTGTATTAGCGAATCTAATTGTCTTATAGACAAATAGATAACTAGATAAATATCACTTATGCTAGACAGTTAAGATTATAAGGTTAAAGACTAGAGCATGAAAAAGCACAGAAGTCAAACAGCACTTATAACCTAAAGACAAAATGGCGCTGGGCAGCCTCGCTAGGTTGAGGTAGTCTGATTTTATTGTGTGAAAATACTTATTAGATAAAAACTATGCAAATATATGGACAGAAGTAATTGCTAAATACCTATCCATAGTTTAGCCTAGTATAGTGTCCCGTTCTGCTACGACATATATGGTAAGTAGGAGCTCCACACCGACGTGCTTCCGCCTTGACACGTGGCGGCAAACTGGCCAAAAGGGTACTTCATTCTTTCCCGTTTCCTCTCACTGGTCTAGAGAAATAGTGTGAACTAGGCACTTGTCCATGTACATACAGCCATTTTCTGTTCAAGGATCCTTAACGCCACCAGATGTCTGCTTCCTGTATTGTGACTGACTGTGCGAATGCATTGCGACATCTAACCCTGTCCTAGCAAGACAGAGTTTGAGCCGCTTCACTCGTTCACATTTAGCCCCTGGCTGGGAGGGTCAGTTGGCGACTGGCCCGATAAGGCCGGGGACGAGCTACCGTAGCGGCCTTATGGGGCCTGTCTGTGCATTGACGGCACGTTAAACTTTCGGTCGAAATTCTGCCATCGAACTGGAACTTTTAGTTTAGGTGGTGTGGCCATGATTCACGCAACAATCTCTGCTTCACAATAGGATCCTGGTCCATAAGACCATCCCAGCGCGAATTCGGACTAAATTTATTTATGAAAAATACAATTGCCTGGCCAGGCGTGGCGCGATTCCGCAAACAACTCCGCCCTGCCTGGTGATCTGACCCGCTCTGATCCAACTGGGCTTGTCGGACCATCCACACTGCCGGCTGACCGTGGCGCGTGATCCGGCAGGCTGTTCGCTGCGCGGCGACTACGTGGTGCCGGCGCCGGCGCCGCCTGAGCAGCGGTTCTCGCTGTCGCGGCTGCCGGAGCCGCCCATCGCCGTCTCGGACATCGGCCCGATCCCGCCGCCGCCCATGTTCTCCAACGGCACGGGCGGCCAGACGGCGGCGCCGACGGCTCCCGGCGGCCTGCCGGCTGGCGCCGCGCCGCCGCTCGACCTCAGCGACCCGCGCTTCGACGACCTCGAGGAGGAGGAGGTGAAAAGGCGGCGGGGAGAAGTACTGGTGGTGTAGTATCTCGAGAGGGAGAGAGAGAGAGAGAGAGAGAGAGAGAGAGAGAGAGAGAGAGAGAGAGAGAGAGAGAGAGAGGGGGAGATGAAGAGTTGAGTAAATTCTCTGGTGAGAACGTAAGGGGTGGGACCAAGCACCTAATGTGATGACTTGTAAAGCGGGATGAATGCTATTGCAATGAAGAACTTATTGATGCTCCTATGCTGTCCTATAGAAAGTGCAAGAGGGGGCTAGGCAGGCTCCTTTCGCCATGTCCAACAAGGAATGAGGCGACAAATTACTAATACTGGATGTATGCTTCACTGATCCGCTAGGATGTCGTCGCCCTATGCTGCAGCGTGTTGAGTTGAGGTACTCTGTTCGATCCTCCGATCACAAACCCCGAGATGCATCTTTGGGCAGTTGGAGTATCGAGGCGAATGCCCTGTCTCGGGCGCTGCTCGAATACAGGGTATCGAGATAACTATGAGACAAACTCCGTTTTAGACGACTGAAATGTCGGTGATGGTATGAGGAAATGTAAGGTTCTGTTGTAGGTGCGGCTTGTCAAGTTGTCATCTAATCCAGATATGGACTATATCACTAACACTATCATGTACCCGCCTCCTGTACATCTTGCTGCAATTTAGCACATCACTTTCCTTCGGGTCGTCCTGCGTCAGTTCCCGATGACACGTTTCTAGTCCGTTTTACATGAGTCTGTTCAACATGAGTCTGTTTCGGTTCTGTGTCGTCACACTCCCTACCGACCAGCTGTGTCAGCGTCCCCGACCGGCGCCGGCACTGCCGCGTCACGCCACGTGACGTAACGTGACGCCCGGCCAGCGGCAGGTGGTGTTCGGCGACTACGACGACGACGATGACGACGAATACTATCCGATGGTGGGGCCGGCGAGTCGCGGCGACGAGCCGCCGCCGCGACAGCCGCGTCTCGACCTGAAGCCGCTCAGGTCGGCGCTGAAGAAGCCTCGGCCGACCGAGCCGGCGGCGACGGCGACGCCGACGGCGACGGCGACGGCGACGGCGACGACGACGGCGACGACGGCCGGCACGCCGACGGGCCAGAGCCCGGCGCGGCCGGCTGGCCAGCGCCAGGACGCGGCGCCCGTGTGAGTTGCGGCGGGATCTGGGCCGGCCCACCGCTGTCGACGCCCGCCTGCACTGACAGACGGCGCGTGTACCAGTAGCGATGGCGATGGTCGTGATGATGGTGGTCGTGTTGGCGGTGGTCGTGTTGGCGGTTGTGATTGTGGTGGTCGTGATGGTGGTCGTGATGGCAGTGGTCGTGATAGTGATGGTAGTGGTGGTGGTGATCGTGATGGTGGTTTGCGGGTGTCGGTCGTCTTGTGGACGAGCATGCTGGCCGTGCGCGGTGCACCGGTGTCTGACCCGCCTGAGACCGCCGTCTGTCCGTTGCCGATCTGTGATCTGTCTGTTGTCGGTTCGTCGTCAGCCCGATGTCGGTCCGTCGTCGGTCAGTTGTCTTGTCGGTTCGTCACATGTCCTGAAGTTCTGAAATTTGAGCGGGGAGCAACACTTGATACAAAATGTAATGCATCGCTTTTTCCTGTTGACATTAAGTGCTACTCTTGCTTTTTATTCTGCATTATATGTGAGATGTGGATGATGTGTACTTTCATGCGGTATATCTATATTAGACTCGTGTAGCCCACGTCTGCCCACGTCTGCCAGTGTGTACATCTGACCCAGGTGTGTATGCCCGAGCCCACGTCTGCCCGTGTGTACATCTGACCCGGGTGTGTATGCCCGAGCCCACGTCTGCCCGTGTGTACATCTGACCCAGGTGTGTATGCCCGAGCCCACGTCTGCCCGTGTGTACATCTGACCCAGGTGTGTATGCCCGAGCCCACGTCTGCCCGTGTGTACATCTGACCCAGGTGTGTATGCCCGAGCCCACGTCTGCCCGTGTGTACATCTGACCCAGGTGTGTATGCCCGAGCCCACGTCTGCCCGCATAGCCATCTGACCATCTGTCTATCCATCCGTTCGGCTCGCTCGGATCGCGCCGACTCCCTGTCTGTCCGCGTTGCCGTCTGTGTTGGGTCCGTCCGTGCTGTATTCGTTCGTGTTTTATTCGTCCGTGTTGTGTCCATCCTTGCTAGGTCCATCCGTGTTGGTTGCCGTCAGCGTATTGGCCATCTGTCGGTGCCGTCTGTGACAGTGTCTGACCCGCGCGTGCCGGCACTGGCGGCAGGACCCGTCGCTACCCCAGTCTGCCCCGGCTCAGGTTCAGGTAACGCTGGCGCTGTCGGCGCCGGCCGCCGCCTGCATGTCGGCTGTGTCGCCGGCCACTGGCGGCCGCGCCGCCGCTGCCCGGCCGGCGGCACGCCTAGCAGTCTGGCTGCCTGTCGCCTGTCAGGGGTCGTGCGCGCTGGACATGTGTTGACTCGGTGTCGCGGTGTCCTGGCGGTACGCTGCGTGATGGCCGCGTCTGGCGCTGGCATGCGCCGGCCGGCCGTGTACGTAGCGCTGTGCTGACTGCCTGGGGATTACGTTGGCTGGGTTAAAGTTTCGTTGTTCTGCATATTCTAATTTTGTCTTCATTTTGAGCAATAATATTGTCATTCTGCAACGTCGTTGTCTTGGACATTCGTTTGCCTGATGCAGGCGTTGATGAGCCACCAAGAGGTGCAGAGCATGTCATGGCCTAATATTACATGAGTTATTCACCTGGAATGCGTGATCGCACTATTGAAGAGCTGGGCGGTATGATTTACACGGTTGGTGACAAGAAGCTTCATTTACTTCCCAAGTGCTTGCAATGTACGGCTGTCTTGCTGCGGTGTGGTCGGGGGTCCTCGAATTGCATGAATGCGTCCTGTACTTGGCATGTTGCACCCGGGCTGTTGTGTAAATATTGGTTCAGTTACGTAGACCGCGTCGTTTTGCGAGCGCCTCTTAATGCGGCCACCAACTTGGGTGATTTAGGCGCACGCCTTTCGCAAGCGCCTTTTTGCTCCGCGTATGCACCAGTTTCAGCAATGTAGACGCACGCCTGCGAGCGCCTTTTACTGTGGGCACAAACTGGTAATGTAGACGCGCGCCTTCTGTGAGCGCCTTTTTACTGCGGACACCAACTTGAGTAATGTAAACGCACGCTTTCTGCGAGCGCCCTTTACTTAGTAAATGTAGACGCACGCCTTGGCGCGTGACATTTGTTGTGTCAGGGTCTGCGATGCGGCCATCGCCATGTAAGCTGGCGGCCGCTGACAGGGGATGAGCACACAGCCTGTGTTTGTTCCCGGGGCTCGCCGGAAGCGGCGCAGACTACATGGTGGCCTTCGACACGGCCGTTGCATGCTTTCAATGTCGATATGTTTGGGTCGGTGTTGTGAATAGGTTTTTAGGTACTGTTCAATTTGTTAAGTTGTGATTTGTGCAATATTGCTCACAAGTGCTGCTCCTGTTCGATGCGGTGTTCCAGTGAGGAGTGTTGGTTCTGGTGTAACATTCAGACAAACTGTCCGCTCGTTCCACCAGAACAGCTGACGGTGCTGCGGAGCACCTGAGCGTTCTTCGATCGGTTAATTTCCTAAATGTCGCTGGCTATTTTTTCTCGGTCGCCGAATAGTCCCAAAGTTGGCATCGTTGGATTCGATACCTAAGTGTCATCTCAATTCTAAATTCGCGTTCCGCACAAAATCCCAATGAAAACTGAAGAGCATAAAATGAAATTTTGTCTCATGTCCAATTCATGCCGTTTCGGGGAAAACACCAATATGCTGTCAGTGGATAATGAAACAAAGCAAAAGCGGACGTGTGGCTCATTTGACGTATACCATCCACATTTTTTATTTCAGAGACCTTACTTGGATGCAGTACTCTACGTGCTACAAAATCACATGGATCTCAAAGGCTTTTTGCCATTTGGTTTCAATTGCCATGCACCCAAATCTAAGTCTAACCAAGTCTACTTGATGTAGCCTGACGCTAAGTAGCTAAATAGCAAAATAAATAATTGTAAAACGCCAAATCACAATCTGTAACAGACAGGAGTTGCCTAGGCACTTCAGATTTGCTATGAGATTCAGCTCTTCTCCAATATATATCTTATATGTACCTGTTTAACCTCTGAGCTAACTTATCTTCATTGTTTACCATTTGGACACTTTCTATCTGTTGCAACCTCCGTGCTCCTACTTGTGCCTGGTAGTGCTCCAGTTCAACAATGCTTTAGTCAAACAATGGCGGATAATTGTCAGTTCTTGGCATAGCGAACTTGGCGACTTGGGCGTTTTAAAACTGTTACTGAGGATATTTATCCTCAGCTCTGTATGCATATTCAGAGGATAGAGCATAGTTGTAGCGACTCTCCCTCGCAAGACCGACCTGCCACGATAAGACGCGAAGACAGACCTGCTTTCTTATTTTCACCTTCCGTTAGTTGACTATGTTTGTGACAACGATTAGTGAGCTAGTATTGCTCTACGTACGATGCGATTTGCTCATCGACGCATCTATGCTAACGTTCTGACCAAGATATGTCAATGTGGTACAGCAGCGTCGTTATGCATGGCGCGACATTGTGGTGAGGTGTGTGCCATGTGTGTCCACCTCGTGGACATCTCACCGAGGGCTCCTCGTCTCAGAGTGACAGCACCGTCTTCTGCTGGCGCTGCTGCTTCTGTTTTATGTGACCTCGGGTCTCCTCCCTGTGGGTCCTGAGGCCAACTACTGTACAGTTCCAATGTCCGTAGTCATTCGTGGTAGCCCTGACCTCGATGTGGGCCACGGTAGCTCAGTTGGTAGAGCGTCGGACTCTTGATCCCAAGATTGTTAGCTAGAATCTCACAACCGACGGCATTTACCGAGTCCACCCGCGACCAATCGGCGCGAGAGGTTGGCGACGCTTTATGACCCAGCGGTTGAATGCATCGCAAAATAACCCAAGGTTCTTCTTCTTGGCCTCGATAGTTCTGGCTGGCCCTGACCTTGATTACCTCTGCTGATTGCTGACTTCGGGAATCCCGATGGCTTCCACCGATCGTCGGCCCTGGCGACTCGAATAATCCTCGACGACCCTGATGGCCTCTCATGCCCAACGATAGCGCCGGTGACCTCTGACGTGTGACCACATTGACCCTGATGAGCCGTGACGACAGCCCGGCGTGACCCACGACAACGCCGACGGCCTGCGATGACCTCTAGCTACCGGTGACCTCCCCTGACCGACTGTGTCGCCGGTCGCCTCCGGTGACCTGCGACAGCAGTGGTGACACCAGTGGTGACACCGGTGCATCTGCTGGGGCGCCGATGGGTCGCGCCGCCGCTGACCGCGTCGCGCCCCCGCCGCAGGCCGTTTCGGTTCGGCGCCGTGCGCGAGAACTCTGCGTTCTGCGCAGCGGCAGCGGCCGACGACAGCGACGACAGCGACGGGCCGATCCCGTACCGGGACGAGCCTGGTGACGGCGACAGCGGCGTACTGACGCGGCTCGGCTCGCGCGTCCAGCGCACAGACAGTCTGGCGCTGAAGCTGGCGCTGCGGCCAGACCGGCAGGAGCTCATCGACCGCAACATCATCCAGGTGCGACGACGCGCCGCCACTGGGCCGGCTGTGGCGCTGACGACGGTCGCACCGACTGGTCGCTGGCAGACCCAAGCCCACCACAGCCACCACCCATCCCCATCTGGTGGACTCAATGTTGTGTGTGGCAAACTTAACGCCTGAAAATTAAGCCCTCGAGATTTCCTCGAGGTTTTGAGTGTTCGGGTCGGCTCTCGAACTCCATGCAACTCTACACCTCGCTCAATAAGTTGATTGGTCAAATTAAAGACCCAATGTCAGGCCTCACTGCTAAAGAAGTTTGTTGTCTTCTAAGACAATGATCCGGCATACCTCCCCTCACGTAACCAAGCACAAAGGAGCAAATCCGAAGGGCTCCGACATCCCCTTTCCCTTCAGAAAGTCCTGTGTGTTCATCTGTAGTTGGTTGACTGGGACTGCTGATACCACATTTCCGATGGTGATGCGCCAACCACGGGACTCTGGATTCCTTTCTCAACTCTGTTTCTTCTCTCATCCGTTGTGTTTTCCTATCGCTAAGTGGCATCGAAAGAATTTGCTTGGCGTGTTCCATGGATGTTTTCAAAAGTCGCACACACTTTCTGGCTCCTTTCCCCACGTCTCTTAAGTTATGTTTTCCCATTGTGTGATGATGCCGTAAGAATGGAAGTATTATTATTATGAAAACACAATCATTTAATGGATATTGAAGAGTATCTCGACAAGTCAGTGCGTCGTTCACTGATTGGAGCCGGCCAGCTGTGGTTCACTGATTGGTGCCGGTTCAGATGTCATCCGCCGACTGGTGCGAGCTGGGGTGTGTCACCACTGACCTGTGCCGCCTCAGGTGACTACCGAGCAGGACCGCACCGACTGGCGCAGCGAGCTGGCGGCCAAACTGAACCGGCGGCTCAGTCTGCGGCCCACCACCGAGGAGCTGGAGGAGCGCAACATCCTCAAAAGTCAGTCACGCGGACCGCCGCGCCACGGTCGGCCGCGCCACGGTCCGCCGCGCCACGGTTGGCCGCGCCACGGTCGGCCGCGCCACGGTCGGCCGCGCCACGGTCCGCCGCGCCACGGTCCGCCGCGCCACGGTCCGCCGCGCCACAGTCGGCCGCGCCACGGTCCGCCGCGCCACAGTCCGCCGCGCCACGGTCGGCCGCGCCACGGTCGGCCGCACCACAGTCGGCCGCGCCACGGTCCGCCGCACCACGGTCGGCCGCGCCACGGTCCGCCGCGCCACGGTCGGCCGCGCCACGGTCCGCCGCGCCACGGTCGGCCGCGCCACGGTCCGCCGCGCCACGGTCGGCCGCGCACCCCCACGGTCGGCCGCGCCACGGTCCGCCGCGCCACGGTCGGCCGCGCCACGGTCCGCCGCGCCACGGTCCGCCGCACCACGGTCGGCCGCGCCACGGTCCGCCGCGCCACGGTCGGCCGCGCCACGGTCCACCGCGCCACGGTTGGCCGCGCCACGGTCGGCCGCGCCACGGTCGGCCGCGCCACAGTCGGCCGCGCCACGGTCGGCTAGTGGGCGCGGGCACCGGCTACGGCGGTTACAAGTCTTCCAAAGCGATTGGAAAGGACATCCGATACATGTTATTGAGAATAAAGTCACGTCGTCCAACAAATCTCCCTCTCAGTAAACGGAGTTTTTTATTGCTGAATGTATGCTGAGGTGTAACTGATAAGACACAGGTGCCCAGTCATGCTATTGTCTGTGGGCATCGGAAGTGTGTGCAACAAAGTTGTCTGGCATGGACTTCAGGTGACGTTTGTTACACCGTATGGTGTCAGTGTGTGGTGACGTTTGGTACACCTTATGGTGTCGGTGTGAGGTGACGTTTGGTGCACCTTATGGTGTCGGTGTGAGGTGGCTGAGGAGTGGGGTGCCTTCGCTTCCCTTGAAAGCACTACTCAATTGAGGTGTGCTTTTGCGTTAGTTGTGTGGCATCTGGTTTTGTTTTCATGCAACCCCAAATCTGGAAGAGCTTCATCGTGACCTCATTCATTTTCGTAGGTTTTTACTTCAACGTTTCATTGCTTCATCTATGGTGAACCACCCCAGTATTGAATGGCACCCCCAGACTATTGATTCTCGTCCAATCAAGAATATTATGCAAGCTGGATACGTTTATCAACCGCCGGTCGTTGGCTATCAAGAAAAATAAGTGAACTTGTCGGTTGTATGTTAAGCCGGAAAGTGATGCCCTGGCCTGGCTTTGAAGTTGCTGTTTGTGGTTCAGCGACAACGGTGCCCACGTGAATAAGTCTGGAAATAACATGGTATGCGTTTTGCTGGCGATTTCAACGGCGTTGGTGTTCCTCTGGCTCTGCGTGCTGCTGCCATCAGGTCCACGTGTGAATTTTGCTGACTGGGTACGCTTTTCAGGAATGTCACGGGAGGAATCGATTCGGGACATGGAGGCGAAGAAGGCCACCTTGTTACGAAAGCTGAGCTTTCGTCCGACGGTGGAGGAACTCAAGCAGCGCAAGGTGGGTGTTGCAGAGCCGTGGCACCGGCCGGCAGCGGGACTCTGCTGATGCGACCACTGTCCACATGGTGGCGGTGACACGGCGCGACCGAACAGCCACCTCGCTGTCGCTGTCCTATCACCGGCCGGCAGCGGGACTCTGCTGATGCGACCACTGTCCACATGGTGGCGGTGACACGGCGCGACCGAACGGCCACCTCGCTGTCGCTGTCCTACCAATGTCCTCGTCGCCATGCCGTCCCCACCACCATCCTCACCACCATCACCATCACCACGATCATACGCTCCATCCACGGCGTATGATATTCCCACGACCATCCCCACCATCATTACCATGGTCATCCCTACACTCATCTTCACGATTATCCGCGATATGATCCGCATCATTATCCTCACCACGATCCCTACCATCGTCTCCACGGTCATCACCATGCTCATCACCATGCTCATCACCATGCTCATCACCATGCTCATCACCATGATCATCCCATGATCATCACCATGATCGTCACCACGAGCATCCCCATTATCACCGCCATTATTCCCCACCATCACCACCGGCATAACTCACACCATCGTCACCACCAACACCTCCAGCGCCATCCTTGCACGCGGTGCGCCGCTGTGGCCACTGTGGCCGTGTTCACCGACGTGTGCCTTGGTGACTCAGCCGGCGGCGGGGACACTCGGCGTGACCGACCTGTAAGCCCCGGCGGCCATGTTGCGCCCACCCGACACGGACGGGTACCGAACCCGCAACTTTTCGGCCGACGGGCCGCGACGCTGTTTGTGCACAGTTGCCAATCTGTCGAAAACTGGAACTTGATGAACGAGGTGTAGTCTCCTGGTAAGCCGAAGCCTATTCACTGATTGATCGATTCCATTGTTTAATTAGATGATGTATAGGTGTGCATTGGTCACATGGACCCACCCGAATTGAGCGGGTCTGCAGTATGGTATACACTATGTTTAGTATGGTATGGTAGAAATGTACCCTGCACTACAAGCCACGGGTGATGCACTACAAAACAAGGTGCAACGTGTCTGTGCAAATTGTCAGTGTATGTTCGAGCTTCGCCTGAAGCCGGAATATGTTCCGAACACTTGTGTGACAGCTGGCACTGGAACTTACGATGTGGGCGTGAAATGAGCAGCACAGTTGACGCCCTCCGAAGCACTGAACTCATGTCATGAATTCGTACTAAGGCCGAAACTCTGGCTTTGGCCTCCTTCCCCGCTTCAAACCAAGCCTGCCTTCCGATGAGTCGGTGGACACAAGGCGATCTATTTCTGAACCACACGTGGGTACAATTTAATTCATGGTAGACGCGACGGCGGCATTTCTCCGCTTCATGGGCCATGTGAGCCGGACCACGGTGAAGTTAGGATAACGCGGATGTGGAGGACGTGCTTCGAGTTGGAGCCACGCAGTCCGGGGATATCGTCAGCCGACGTCGCAGCCTCCGAGCTGGAATCTGCCGTTTTCTGAGGTTTACTTGCAGTCCCGGGAAGCTAAAGCCAGAGTTTCTGCTGAACTCTTCTGTGGTCAAAGGCCGAGTCCGGATCGGAATGCCGGCCGACTAAAACCGGCACAACTTCAGCCGAATGTTGATGTGGCGCTCTATTTCTGACCCAGTCCAAACGAGCCGGATTGTTTTGGTTTCCGGAGCCGCCCGCTCGATATGGATCATGCGAACGTGACGTCATTACCACGTCATCGGTCTGGTCGGGTATACGTTCGTGACGGTACCGCGACACTCGGCTTGCCATTATGCCGTCATCTGTCCGGTTGGGAAGGCGTTTTGTCACTGCACCGCGGCACTCGGTTCCCATGATGGCCCCCGGGTCGGCACTGGAGCCGCGTGGTGGGCGTAGTGAACGGGCGCGGTGGTTGCGGTCTCGGATGTGCTGTCCAGAGGGAACGGACGCGTTCTTTTGTCATGGCCGCAAAGTGGCTCAGGTGTCGCCGCGTCCTTAACCTTAACCCCCACCAAAAAGGCCCACTCTGGGCCCAGACGTCACCCCGTACTTTTGGTGCAATATAACCCACATGAGTTGATGCACCATACACTGCCAATAATCATCATAACCCAGTCCTTAACACCATGCGTGTTAGCATTAAATCTTGGTGGCTGTTTTGAAAGCACGTGCGCCCTTAGCTGTAAGCATTCTGAAATGCTGGCTGAATTTCTGGATGTTTTAGTTGCTCTCTTGTCACCTAGTACGTTGTAGCGACCGTCCATGTACCTTGCTGAATGGCATAGGTGTTGTCGCAGCGGCATTACAAACCACTGAACTTACTGAATGTATTGGCAGTAAGTGCGTCGCGCCACAATTAGATGTTCGCAGTTGCACGTTCTAATCACAGGTTCACGATCACAGGTTATGCACGGAGGATTATGACTCACTCGAACGTGGCGTGTTCAGCTTCTTATTAGACATCTGTCCTCTTGACCTCCGGTGCAATTAAATGTCACGACACCGTAAGTTGATGACCAAATTGGTGAAGGTGAAAGCGCACTTTAACTTTTGCTCAGACCAGATCGGTGCAAAGAAGGGCAGATCATGTAATTGTGGGTGGTGGAGAATGTCTCCCTATTTGTTTCTCGTTTATTGCACGGAAAGATACCCTACGATTCAGTGAAGGGAATCTCTAGGATTTCGCGATGTACATTGCAGTAGATATCAGTATAAATATTTAATTCTAGGAGTAGCAAAGTATGTATCCTTGAGTCAGTTCTAAGCAATACTTTAAGCGTGAACCTTTTATTTTCCCCCGACGAAACTTGGCTCCAGCTCTCCTGACAAAGATTGGTTGCTTTGGTACTTCAGTGTCGGGACGCGACGTCGACAGAGACTATTTTGTCATTTCAGCTGAAGACAGTTTTAACATGATTTGCATACAACTGATATTTTATTCAGATACATCTATCGCCTTCTCGGTGATCCAGATGCAACTAATACCGAAGACATGTCCCACACAGCTCCTTTTGGTCTGCCGATCCGCTCTTTCCAGCGATACCGGCGCACAGCCTGACTGTCTCGAGCTGCGCTTCCACGTGTCAAGTAGTAATGCAGCGTAACCGCTCTCTCGCGCAGAATGGTCGAGTGAAGCCGACATCTCAGGCAGTCGTTTGGTCTAATCATGTGGTCACGTGGTCATGAAGCACAGCCGCTCTCACACGCCGAATGGTCGCGTGAAGCCGTACTCAGCCAGCGCGACTCGCAGCGTGTGACGGCCGCGACGTGACGTTTCAGGTGATCCACTTCAACGACTACGTGGACGTGACCCAGGCGCACGAGTACGACCGGCGCGCCGACAAGCCGTGGACACGGCTCACGCCCCGCGACAAGGCCATGATCCGCAAGGAGCTCAACGACTTCAAGTCGTCCGAGATGGACGTGCACGAGGACTCTCGCCACCTGACGCGCTTCCATCGGCCCTAATGGGCAGCACGCTGCGCTCGCTTGTGATAGCGGACTGCTGTCTCTTTGTGATAGCCTCCGTCTGCAGTCCGCCGACGCCACCTGTCGGCGGTGGCGCGAAGCTTCAGTGCCGCGCTCGTCCGACGGCCGGGCGGGACAGTGTCATTTGTATCATCGCGAACGTGCACGAGTGAGTGACTGGAAGACAGAGAGTCAGTGAGTGAGTGAGTGAGTGAAAAAGAAAGAGAGAGAGAGAGAGAGTTCGTGTAGAGTTCGTTTCACATCACGCCTCATGCGAGGCGACTCATGCATTGACCAGCTTTGCGGCTGCGCACAGCTGCGGTGGTGCCACCTGTCGACGGCGCACTGCCAACACGACGTGCTCACCTACAAACACGATCCAGGTCGGAGCGGCGAGCCGGCGCGTAGTCCTTAGCTCTTGTCCTGTCCCTCTGTTGGTAGATCATTTAATCACCACTTCCAGCTGATCCCAGCCAGCCCATACGCCGCGGTGCATTCGCCCAGCCGCCCATCGAAATGTCCATTCGCCATCCGCCAAATATCATCACTGATGCGCACACCGGACCATGAGTATCGGCGACCTGTGCGAACGTAATCTTGTCAATGTAATATCTGTTTATACTTGTTTTAATAAAGGCATTGTCTTCCGCATAGAGAGCCGATGTGTGGAGTCTGCGCGCGGCGGGAGACTTCGGGAGAGGCAGTGGTAGTCGATGACACTGATTGTCCAGTCGGTGCGATTGTGCACGCAGTTCTTCCGCGGTGTTCTAAGCTTAGGTTGGCTGCGCGCGCCACGTCAGGTGCCCTGCGTGAGCCGATGGTGGGAGGCGGTGCCAGCTGTCGAGTAGCGTGTACCTCGGGGCATGTGGCAGCTGGTAAGCCCAGTGTGTTGAAGTCCGACCGGACGGTCGTCGCGTCACTCTCCCAGTGGAAGTGTTCCGACTGCATTACGCACCGCCGGGTCTGATGTTGCGTGCGACGTAACGCCGCACTCTAAGTAACTTACCTGTGGGCTAATTATACACCGGGAGTATTGTGCCTAGTTTGTGCAGGGCGATGGAACTGGGTTGGTGCTCAAGGGTGTTTAGGTCATGTTTATAAATTGGGAGTTATGCTGGCATCGGGTGTGCATGGCAGTGGATTCGGCACAGCATGTGGCATTGTTTAGGGCTATTTCAGTCTCTTCTATCTCATCTTATCTTCCTCTTACGCTTATCTCAGATGGGCCGCTACGTTCCTTATTGAGCTTTTGCACCTTCACCTCTGGAAGTCGGTGTTGTGACACACTAATTTTAAAATGAATGATTGGTTATTGAATTAGTAAAGCAGTAGCATTGAATACAAATAACTTCTAACAGGTCCAATGTCACTTGCAGTTTTATCCTCTCATTATCAGTGCAATGTCCGTTGCCCGTAATGGTGCTACTGATATACGACATATGTTCGTTGGGACAAAGAAAACAAACAGCACAATATACCATATCTCTACGCCACAAACACGAACATATCTAACTAATCCGAACTTCCATTCGTATTGGCAGGTCAGTATGCTGTGTATTGGCAGGTCAGTATGCTGTGTATTGGCAGGTCAGTATGCTGTGTATTGGCAGGTCAGTATGCTGTGTATTGGCAGGTCAGTATGCTGTGTATTGGCAGGTCAGTATGCTGTGTATTGGCAGGTCAGTATGCTGTGCGATCACGGCCGGCGCGCCCTAAAGCCCGACAAATCCGTGTCATACATCGAATCGCAAACGAATCTGGGTGAGGAACAGGAGTGGTTCATAACATGAGTAGGGGAGAGCTAAAGCGAGCTACTTTGATGGTGCGTCATGGCTGGTTTTCCTTCCACGGAGTGCTCTGAGCCGAGTGACGTATTGCACACTGGAGAAGCCATTACGTTGCTAATTACCTCGCGGTGTTCCCGGTCTGAAAGCCTCTGTTATTGATCGTGTTCCCTGGGACGAGCTTGCATTGCAGTCTCTTGCTTTCGCGAACCCCGACCGCCCACTGTACGATTCTTCCAATTGCTTGCAGCTGCACACTGGCCGAGAATGTTCTCGGAAAGTAGTTGCACGCCGAGCTGACGACTTTGTAGCGGTCTTGGTAGCGTGCTCCACGTCATCCCTGTCGCCAAACACACCGCTCCATTCAGTCGGGTGTCGAGGAGTGACGACACGGCGCCCTCTGGCGACCACCGGACAGACAGGGACCAGCGCACTGTGGCTGGCTGGGTGTTGCCGCCTCTGTTGACGATCAGGGGCGAATGTGGCAGACGCAACAGCCTAGCTGCGACGCAGTCCGATCTCCATGTGTCTGAATGAAGCAAGATGGGCCTTCGCTAACTACGAGCATGACTTGGGATAAGCATCTGACTATCGTGGCGGAATGCCGTGACGTGACGTGACGAATGTGGTGGAATATCATTACGTAGCGTATGCTGTATGACCAACGCAGTCGGTGCGCTCGTAAGCCCAAATAACCAATCATTGCGTAACGTAGCTGACACGACGTGACTGAATACCATGATGTAGCTGACACGACGTGGCTGAACACCATGACGTGGCGGACGTAGTGGAATACCATGGCGTGGCGGACGTGACGTGACTGAACACCATGACGTGACGGACGTGACGTGACTGAACACCATGGCGTGACGGACGTGACGTGACTGAACACCATGACGTGACGTGACTGAACACCATGGCGTGGCGGACGTGACGTGACTGAACACCGTGACGGACGTGACGTGACTGAACACCATGACGTGACGTGACTGAACACCATGACGTGACGGACGTGACGTGACTGAACACCGTGACGGACGTGACGTGACTGAACACCATGACGTGACGGACGTGACGTGACTGAACACCATGGCGTGGTGGACGTGACGTGACTGAACACCGTGGCGGACGTGACGTGACTGAACACCATGACGTGACGGACGTGACGTGACTGAACACCGTGACGGACGTGACGTGACTGAACACCATGACGTGACGTGACTGAACACCATGACGTGACGGACGTGACGTGACTGAACACCGTGACGGACGTGACGTGACTGAACACCATGACGTGACGTGACTGAACACCATGACGTGACGGACGTGACGTGACTGAACACCGTGACGGACGTGACGTGACTGAACACCGTGACGGACGTGACGTGACTGAACACCATGGCGTGGTGGACGTGACGTGACTGAACACCGTGGCGGACGTGACGTGACTGAACACCATGACGTGACGGACGTGACGTGACTGAACACCGTGGCGGACGTGACGTGACTGAACACCATGACGTGACGGACGTGACGTGACTGAACACCGTGACGGACGTGACGTGACTGAACACCATGACGTGACGGACGTGACGTGACTGAACACCATGGCGTGGTGGACGTGACGTGACTGAACACCGTGACGGACGTGACGTTACTGAACACCGTGACGTGACGGACGTGGTGGAATACCATGGCGTGGCGGACGTGACGTGACTGAACACCACCTTTGCTGTCGGGCATTTGGTGGCCTGTACTCGGTAGGTCGTGTTATTCTATCATATCGATACCTTAATGGTGTTCGTAAGATGATATTTCTCTTAATTTTCTTCCATCGTGTAATCTGTTGATATTTTAAATTATGATTCTACCATAGTTTACATCTCGTCTAGATGTTGCATCCTTCTCGTTACTAATTAATGGCATTTATGTAGCGACTCGCTCCCTCTGTGCTTTCCGTGACATTTACCATTGCACAGACTGGTCGCTGTCCATTGTGCCATTGGTCGCACACTTCACTCTGCGACTCTACCATGGTTGTCGTGTCATCCAGAATACTGCATGCCGCTCCACAGCACGGATTGATTGCGTCTGGACGACTGCGCGTTGCCGCCGTGCTTTGCCTGTCCTGGACCGTTGCGGCCGCCGTGCGCGGCGCCCGCTGTCTCGGGTGCCGTCTGGCCTGGCGTGGGTCTCACTTCCCACTGAGATGATGCCGACATCGAGAGGTTGACGCGCCAGAGGTAGACTGCTGACCAGGCGCCACGTTCTTCTCAATAGGAACAACAGACTGCTGAGTATGTGCCAAATTCTGAGGAGTATGTAGCAGCATGACTGGAGATCTCGGGTGGGTTGGTCGGGGCCCTAATTTGGTACCCTATTAATAAGTTGTTACCTTCTATGATCAATCTGAAAGTATGTACTGAAAATAATTGCGTGAACCCGCTCCAGTTTGGTGAGAGGTCTTTTTCGTCCTTAGGCACTTCAGACTGTTGATCAGGTTACCACAACCCGGTAGTCACAACGGTCTGCTGTGTAGACAACAGTCTACTGAGTAGGCACAAGTCGGCTGCTCATGCACCAAACAGCTAGGCTGGTACCACAGTTTGGTAGACGCTATAGTTTACTGAGTGCGCACCACAGAACGCTGCGTAGGCTTCACATTCTGCCGAGTAGGCACTACGAACTGATCCGACACTAGCAGGAGTGGAGAAACTTTAAAATTATTGGTGAAGCCCTATGCAGGGACGCAATGAGTACTGTCAATTTGTTTCGTGGAGCCCACCCCATAGGGTACTATGCTAAGAGAGCAGGAAGTTAGTGGGACGGAGGAAAGATGATGGGATCCAAGCCCAACAGAAGCATAGGAAACGTAACTCGCAAACACCACAGTGGTGAATAGTCTGTGTGCGGTATGGTCTGATGCTGAGTAGGCAACACAGAATGCTGACTATGCACTAAAGTTGTCTGATCAAGCACCCACAGACTGCTGAGTAGGTACCGCAGACTGCTGAGTAGGTACCACAGTCTGCTGAGTATATACCACAGACTGTTCAGCAGTTACCATAGTTTGGTAGATGGGCGCTGTATGACCAACGCAGTCTATGAGCCCGTAAGCCCAAGTAACCAACCAACAGTTTGGTAGGCACCACAGTCTGCTGAGTAGGTACCGCAGACTGCTGAGCAGGTACCATCGTCTGCTGAACAGGTAACACCGCCTCCTGAGTATGTACCACAGACTGCTCAGCAGTTACCGCAGTTTGGTAGGCACCACAGTCTGCTGAGTAGGTACCGCAGACTGCTGAACAGGCACCACCGTCTGCTGAACAAGTACCACTGTCTGCTGAACAGGTTCCACCGTCTGCTGAGTAGGTACCACATACTGTTGAGTAGGTGCCACACACTGCTGAGTAGGTACCACAGACTGTTGGGTAGGTACCACAGACTGCTGAGTATGTGCCACAGATTGCTGAGCAGTCTGTGGTACGTAATGTTAGGCACGTTTCCAATTCATCAACAACTGCGTTTCCGAATTATGTTCCTAAGTCCGAAATAATTACGCGTGGGCATGAGTGGCGTGGGATAATTTCGCGTGAGCGTCCTTCGTTCCGTGCAAAAAAACTCAGGCCAAGAGGAAAACAGGTGATAATCGAGATGACGTATCGGTTACCTTTTTGCGTTTTTGGGAATGGTCAACAAGTGTTGATAGCAATCATTTCAAAGGGATATTGAGGTACTGCCATCTCCTGCATGGGTGCTGGGGTTGCTTTGGCTCTGCGTTCTGTACAAGGCACGCAAGCTTTAAGGTAAGCCTCAGTGTCTCCACATTCCGTCACAGTAATATCTAAATTAAAGCTTTTTGTACGCTTTGGCGAATCCCATGTGGTCAGCAAGGTATGGGCGCTAAATGACCTCGCAGTCGGCGCGCACTCAAGCCCAAATAATCAATCATTCGTGCATCTCCTTCAACACTTCCTTTCTCAAACATTTGAGGACGCATAGTCGTAAGCCTGGAAATGATCCTTAGCGAGGTCCGTCGCTAATTTTGTAGATGAGTATCGAACTCCATGTAATGCCAAACGATCTCTCGATAATCCGTTATTTTTGTCATTCATGATTTTTCGAATATTAGCTATGTCCTCATCTGCTTTTTGAAGTTTCTCTGTTTTCCAATTTTACTAACATGTCCTTCAGTTTTTCTTCTCTGCTAAGCTTTACCTCTGGTTTCCTGAACTCGATTTGACGGACATCATCCATGGGAACTTGGTCTGGGTCGATGACATTAACGGCTTGATCTGATTCGTGCATTTTACTGAGATGGTCTGCCACAACATTTCTGCTTCCTTTGAAGTAAACTACTTCACAGTTGTGTTCTGAACGCATGATAACCCATCTCTGCAACATTGGGTTCTTCGTTTCTGACAGGTTCAAGAAGGTGAGGGGAATTCGCCATCAGTCAGAATGGTGAATTTCGATCCTAACAAATACTGTCGTAATGTATGCATAGGACAAACGCATGCATAGGCCTCCTTCTGAACTATTGGCCATTGACGTTGTGCTTCGTTCAATTGTTTGGACGAATACTGTACCACTTTTTCGTCGTCTCTGTGCTCCTGAACCAGGACCGCTCCAATGGCGTCCTGGGACTCGTCCGTGTACAGCTTGTACTCTCTCGTGATGTCGGGGTATGCCAGAACACGTCCGGAAGCTAATGTGCGTTTCATGGTTTCGAAAGCATGTTCACACTCGTCGGTGAAATTAAATTTAGCATATTTCTTAGTGAGGTTTATACGACGTGGCGCTGAGATTTGACGGAAGTTGGGAATGGAGCGTCGGTAGTATGAACACATACCGATAAATGAGCGGACTCCCTTGATGTCGGTCGGGGCTGCGATATGTTGAACCGCTTCAACCTTCTCAGGGTTTGACTGTATGCCAGAAGCTGACACTATGTGTCCCAAGTACTGCACTTTTTCTTTCAAGAAGGCACATTTTGAAAGTTTTAGTTTCAATTTCGCTTTGCGTAGTCGGCGGAAAACTTCATCAAGATGTTCTAAATGTTCGTGAAATGTTTTAGAGTATACTATTATGTCACCAATGTAAGCCGTTGTAAACTGATGTTGAATTCCAGACAACACTGTTCAACAACTCCATGAATTTCGGTGACGCGTTACAGATGCCAAATGGAATCTTACGAAAGTTCCATAGGCCTAGAAACCGTGAATGCCGTTTTTGGAATGCTCTCCTCTGACATCGGCATTTGCCAATAACCAGCTTTCAAATCCAGAGACGAAAATAAGTTCGCACCTCTCAAAGATGCAAGGATATCCTGAATGAGGAGTGGGTAGCTATTTTTGTTGGCCAGCTTAATTAATTTTCTGAAGTCAATTGCGAAACGGTTGCTTCCATCTGTTTTGCGAACAATTGCTATCTGGGCCACCCAGGGGCTGTTTGATTCTTCCTTATTCCAGCTTCCAGCACTACTTTGATTTGTTCTTCTACATATTGTCGCTGAGAGAATGGCATCTTGTAAGAAGCTTGTCGGATCGGTGGTTTATCTCCAGTGTTAATGTCCACTTCGACGACATCAGTTGTGCCAAGGTCTACATCGGTCTTGGCAAATAGGTCAGTGTTAGCACGTAATAGCTGTTCTAATTTCTTTTTGTCAGCGCCAGTCAGGTGAGCCAGTTTGATATGCTGGAGTGGGTCAGAGGGTGCATTGGCGGTGTCAGGTCAATGTCTTGGGTCATGTCGATCATGTTTTCTAGGTCAGAATGATCTATAGTCTCTGTGAATGTTGTCACCTGCTCTGGGTACAAGGAGAAATATCGTGTAGTGGCGTTGACTATTCGAACTAGTGAGCGTTCAAGTTGATTAGGTTTTGTTACTATTTTGGCTATGAATAAACCAGATTCCTCGGAGATCAGCGGCATATTATCCAGTGAGCGTACATGACAATTTTGATCGACTAGTTTGACACGATTAATGTAGGCTTAACAGTGTTGGCGGGAATGTGGATTCTACCCTTGACTCGGACGAGTGAGTCCGCGTGCTCACTGGTCTGCCTTTGTGGTCTGGATGGAATCTTGCTTCCTTCGACGCTAAGAGCCTTTTCTCAAAATCTAATTTTGCTCCAAATTCCGTTAAAATAAAATATCCAACATGCATTCCTGTTTCAGGTCCTCCACAATTTAAAATTCAAACGGTTTTCGGAGTTTACTCATCTCAACCATGAAAGTTCCGACTCCAATGCTTTTTTTCAGGCGATGGCCACTAGCAGATACCAGTGGTACGCAGTCTCGTCGGTTCTCTGAGAAATGTATAGTTTTTATCGGCGATTTTTGTCAATTTTGTTTTCTTCAAAAATCAGTGATATGTCGGCTCTAATGTTCAAGAGCGGATAGGCATTTTGGTTGCCTGTCTGAAGTCAAGCCATGGGTGTGTTCGCCTTGACGTGAATTTGTTTGACGCGGGCTAGTTTTTGTTTACGCTTTTTGGGGTCTCCATTTTTCCAGACATTTTTTTTCCTTTCTCTCTTTGTTTTCTTTTTATAAATTTTCTCAGCTTTATCGTGGTGGTCAATCACGACAGAGCTTGTTAGTTTTCCGGCTGGCTGATGGGTTAAGAGAGGCGTTGCCTTCCAAGGTGACCATTTTTTCACATCTTGCACAGACGGGTCTGCCAGCTGAAGTCCAACGGTAGGTTTAGTGATGCTCTCCACGTTCTGGGGCCCATGGGGGTTGTGGTCGGGGGTAACGTTGGCACGATGGGTGAAATACCCGGAGTCCAGGCTGAGGTTGGTTTATCTGTTTCTGGCTTTTTGCTGCCAATTTCCCCACCGATTGGCTTATTACCAATACTAGTTTCTGTAATGTTTATATTCTGTCATCTCCTTTATCAATATGATTCGAGTCAACCTCCATTGATTCGTCTTTCTTTACTCCCTACATAGCTGTCTACCTCCTGTTCTCTGACTGCAAATCGGATGGCTTCTTCGATAGCTCGGAACTGCTGTCCGTACAATGTATTTTCCAAAGAGATACTCTGAACACCTCTGTCAAAGTGTCTATTAGAATGTCTTGAGTCGTGTAATTTTCCGAGTCCGTGTATGCTTCAAGTGCTAGAGCGGGTAATCTCTTACCAAGATTGTGTCAGTTTGGCCCAATTCTGTGATATTCCGCAAACTTTCTTGGGAACATTTTTGATCCGAAAGGTCAGAGTACCTTTTTCACTTCACTTGTTTTATTTGTTCCCACGTCATATGTGGTTGTTGAAGGAACAAGCGTTGCATGAATTCGGCTGCAGGTCCAGAAAGCGTTTTTATGCAAATGATCTATTTGTTCATCATCCATGCTGAAATTTATGCGTTCCATTTCGTGCAGCCAATCGTATAACTGATTGTAACTGTCCCCAGAAAACGGATTTACATATTGGCTCATTCCTTGTCCTTTTATTCACAATTTGATTGTGTTTAAGCTTTCGGCAAGTCTATTTCAAAGGTACTTTCAGTTATGTTTAATTACGCTACGCTATCTATCTGTTTTTCCAAAATTATTTGTTCACAAAATATTTGGGACTTCGCTCACTTTGTGGAAAATTATATGCTTCAAGTTCGGCTTAAGATTCACACAAGCATTCACAAGTACAGTATTCAGTACACAACAGGTACAAGGTACAAATATGCAATTTTAGAAGGCAGTTATATTCGTGGTCGAAAATCGGACGCGGTATTTTTTGGGATGGATTTTGGGATATTGCTCGGACTTACGCGCTGACGTGAAATCGAGATCGCTTTCCCAGTCTGTGCTGACCGGCGAGTTGATGGTCTTGTTGAATGTTGAAGTTGATCCATTAGTAGCCACCGATGTCGGTGATATTTGCTCTGAAGTATCGGCACCAATGTATAAAAGTCTTTTTAACTCCATATAGGTTTGGTAATTGTTTAGGAAGGCCTCACGCTCGCATCACTCCGGTTGTTCAACACAGATTGTCAACGGTACTGTATATTGTGTGACTTCGTTATTCGGCACGCGAACGTTCATACAAATGTGTACGGGGCTGACTTGTATTTGCACGACTTTCATACGAAGCACACACGCGCAGCGTACGAATCAACAGCAGAACCGCGTCAAAAGACTGACTCGGGGGGGGGGCTGGAACACGGCGGTAATCCTCTACACACGGCTCAAGACGATTCGTCACTTTCTGACTAGGTACTTAATAATGACGTATTTTAAGCTCTATTTCCTATTGGTAGCTAAATGACGTCTTCCTTCCGATGTAACCCGGCGAGGTCACTCGGTGTGCGAACAGTCAGGTGACATTTCCCCGCCCCGCAGACGACCCGGCAAGGCGGCCGTCTGTTGTTTGAGGTTGGACTTTCGACTCTAAGTTCGGCCACTGCCGCGACGCGGGCTGTCGGCGAGCCGCCGGTCGGCTCGGGCTCTAGATGCGTTATATTGACGAGCCGCCGGTCGGCTCGGGCTCTTGATGCGTTATATTGACGAGCCGCCGGTCGGCTCGGGCTCTTGATGCGTTATATTGACGAGCCGCCGGTCGGCTCGGGCTCTTGATGCGTTATATTGACGAGCCGCCGGTCGGCTCGGGCTCTTGATGCGTTACATTTACGTGGCGGCAGGTCGGCTGGCTTACGGGGTTATGGCATTTAGCTACAGCATTATAATACTATACCAGTGTTTACTCACCTGACAGCCGAAACAGTACATTTCTAGAAACTTCGTTACACCTGTAGCACTCCGCCCTGGACATTGTTCCATTCAGATTTACATCCATTTAATAATAGCTTTGTTTCTTTCCTCTTAACGACGCTACAATTCAATATTGGCTTCTATATGAATCATGTGCTGTTTTAGTTTAATTAAATGCTTGTGTGGAACTTTATGAAAAGTTTTCCTAAAGTATAATTACACATCAATACTGCTTCAATGGTCACACTTCTCTAGTTACATATTCCATGAACGTAGGTTAGTCAGGGCTGGATATCTCACGAAAACAGAGGGCTCCAGGTCCTAATTTTCAAGGCATATCAGATTGAATAGGGAAAATTACAAATTTTTAACATCATCCTGCTACCAAGCGATGGGGTCCAACCCCAGTCCCCCATACATGGGTGTAGCCATTTGGGGGGGGGGGGGACTTGGGGGACATGTCCTCTCCCCCAATTTTTGAACAGTTGCGATTTGTTCCCCTCAAATTTGTTTTTCGTGCCCCCAAGCTTCAGCTACCTGGTATCGTCGCCGCAAAAATATACTCAGTCATTTATAAAGTGAACATATATGCAAGAGAACCGCCAAAAATACAAAGCGGATCTAGCCAATCAACGGGCTTCACAGGCTATCTTTCGTCATAAAATATCCGAATGGTAAATCAGCAAATGATAAAAATGTCTGCTTCCAGCCAATTCTTGAGTAGCATGAACCTCGACCAACTTCTGTTTTCGCCTGGGTGGAAAATTGTGCTCAGCTAGGCAACAAATTTGTATTATCGCATGGCTTTATGCGTCTTAGGCTGCATTCCCCTGCTTATATATTTATATATCTTGAACAAATATGACTCTGGGTGTCCTTTGGTACCTTGACGACTATTGAGGGAAGTCATGGACAGCCTAAAACAGTGTAACACGTACGTCAAGTTTTACGTCAAGTATTCGTATTGGTAATCAGCGACGAGTTCGCCAGAGGTGTATTTGTGTTGGCATCGGCATTCAGCGACGGGTTTAGGGCACATACGTAGGAACATTGGGGCCAGGGGGGCCATGACCCTCCCACTTTTCAAAGTGGGGCCAACAATGATAGCTGGCCCTCCCACTTTTGAGATATTTAACCCGTCCCGTCTCGGGGGTGGGGGTTGAACCGCCCGCCCCCTCAGGTTTTTTTTCGCGGATGTTGAACGAACGGCGCGCGGGAGCGCGCCAAAATTTGGCATACCTTTTCCCACATCAATTTGGCATGCCGTTTCAAAATTTTGAGGTCAGGTCATCTAGGATCAACGAGTTAGTCTAGGTCAAGTACGGTCGCCTCCAAAAACGTTCAACCAGTCGTCACGCTTTAATGAATACAGGTATTTTCATGAAACTTTCAACGTTTGCTTATCTTTAGGGACGCAACAAAACGTACGAGAGGAATTTTTCATTTGTTCCGTTTTTGACTACATATAAATTTTGCATATTTGCCTATTGCAGTTCAAATCGAAGATTCTGGCTAAAGTAAGCATTTTTAGTAAGGCAAGTTGACTTCCAACAATGTTTCTCGGCCTGCTCTACCCATTAGAAAACGAAGATAAAAAATTTTAAAACTCAAAATTTTGAAATTTCAAAAAATACAATTTTAATTTTGGGGGGCAAAAATGTATGGAACTGGTCGATTTCGCTGTCCATTTCTGATTCCAAATACTTTTTTCTCAAATATCTCCAAAAATGAACTCCCCAGAGCCAAAAACATAATGTAAATCGTGAAAAGTCGTAAAAATCTAGCCTCCATAGTGACGTCACTTTTGGGGGGAAAATTGTTTTGAGGGATGGATCCAGACACTACTCGTCGAGCGCTTTCCGATGACACAACTTTAGTTTTCGTGCGACGCTTAGCTTGGATTTTAGAGGGGGTTACTATCCCCCCGAGACGGGGTGTGAGGATCTGACCGGAGAGAGAGGGTTAAGGTTACTAAAAGGGAGCATGCACACATTTGAAGTTGTGAAAAACTTCCTGCAATCCACAACTAAGTAGAAGTTGCGCATATCAGCACATCACATTTTTGAAGTCATACATACATGGACATGACCTTACAACAATGCAACTAATTCAGGAGTTCATGTAACGCACCAGATATATGGATATTCACATCTTATATTATGTTATGATAAGACTATAAAGCAGATATTGTGCCAGCCAGTACCAAAATTCATTCATGCTAGAGTTTCGTTGTGGTTATTTTACTGTTAACATACACTGTTAACTTCGTTTTCGTTAATATTGCCTGTAGTAGAAATTTGTAAAGATTGTTGGCTATAACGTAGTACAATCAAGGTAAGACGTACAATTTGCAAGTGCATGTTTCTTGCCTTAATATTACATAGCCATGTATTATATATGGTCTTGCTCCTAGCTGCCATACACTTCAACATCTACATGTATTTTTAATATTGAAGTATAACATTACTGCCACGATGCATACATTGCGTGACTGGTATGAATAAAGCGTAAAGATTCCCACATTTCAATGGATTTTCAGTTTGGCACAGTACACAAATATCCAACCTTTTCAGTGAGATGCCTGGGTATTATCGGTGATGATATCCAACGTAGCAAAACACTGATTTTCATCATTTATTATGGTGGAATATATACAATTATGAAGTCCACAACCTATTACATCAACTTCAAGTGCGAGAACGCCTGTCAGAATCTTAGAATCACTGAGAGGATTAGGCGTTCATGGTGCAACCTGACAAGGTCATACGAGGAGTGATGTGAGGAGTGATTTTGTGACGAATGACAGGCAATGCTTATCATGTGACCTGAGTAGGCACATGACGAGCATGGTAACTGACCCGAGTGGATCTTCCGCTGGGTAACTACGTAGTGGCATTGACAGCACGTTAAACATTGTATTCAAATTATGTAGTTGAACAGAAATGGTTCAGTAGGATGGTGGTGTCATGGTATATATGACAATATCTGCTTAGCAAAGGCACTGATCGCAGAACCTATTCAATGAAGACATCTGATTAAAATTACAAAACACCGAATTGCAACAGGGATTGCAATCGAGGCTTTTCATCGTCCAGCGATGTGCACGTCCTGGCTGAGATTTAAGAACCTCGAAGCTAAATAGATGAATTTAGGCCAATTGCAGGGTGTATATTTTTTAATACCACTTATGGTGCAAGCAGTTAAATGGGCATAGGAAAGTCGATGCTGTGCGATGTACTCCATAGACGTCATGGTTAAGCTATGCAATCATTGGAGCATGTGCAGTGGCATGCCGAAGGGAAGGGGCATTGGAGCAATCCCTCTCCTCATGACAGGTTATGGGCCCAAATAATGGACAAGTTTCATGTCGGAACAAACCGGCTTTTTCAAGTTTCACCAGATATCTTTCATTCTAAAGACAATGGTGGTATTCGTTTATTTACAAAAAAAGTCCTTAAAGCACTTGAATAATTCAAAAATTACTTATAATAAAAATCATAATTCAAAAATCAAACAGAGGTTTTGACATTGACATTGACAACGGAAGATTTAGTGTTTACGGTACTGATGCGTATAAGATTAGACATGCCGAGTCACCTGGTCGCCGACCTGTTCGGTGTGAGCACTGTTGCGTATCGAGGTGCTAGCTCGTGTTGTGCCTGTGCTAGGGAGCTGTTTAAGCGAATTGGTTTCTTCGCCAGAACAGCAATCGGTCCGTGATAATCTGCCTCATGCATTTATGGCAAATTTTTCGTCTTGTGGAACCATTGGAGATCCAAACTTGATTGCTTGGAGATCCAAATTGAAAAACTGGCTCACGTGGTCGCGCAGAGCATGTCACGGTCAGAGTACAAAAAGTGCAATGATGTAAACTATCTCATTTCTGCTACCCCTGATGGACTCTCAACTTTGTATCGGATGGCAAACCAGCCACCTCAGTTACATGGACATTGAGTGCAGCTCAGGATATCTGGACTGTCTGCGCAACGGTGCAACTGTTTTAGCAGATAGAGTTTCAAAGAGTTTGAGAGCGAGGTAGCAGAACGCGGTGTTCGTTAGTCTGGCCATCAAGCGGTCGAAAGGATGAAGCTCCGAGCACCGCTGCCCTTGTGAAGATGTGAACGATCGCTGGGTTGCGGGTGCACATCGAGCGCGTTATCGTACGTTTGCGCGTGTTTAGGATGTTAGCTATGCATTTGCGTATTACAACGTGCATTTAACCATGTACACTGTATGTTGTAATATACAGCAAGGAGTATGTTACAGCATGCAGTGTGCAGCTTGCAGTGAACCATTACCATGAAATGTCAGTTATTCCACTGTGGAGTAGAAATATAAAAGAAATTTGAATGTGTAAACAGCTTCTCTTTCACTGGAGGGTAAGCCAGCTAGGGCACATCTAATTTATGACATGGCTCTTCTCATGATTTCACACATTTTACTCAAAAACATTGCACAGGCTTTTACTGTTTGTCCACACGAAACCACAATGCCCTGGATTTGAAAGAGAAAGGTTAGCTGTTGCAATATCACCATACGCTATATGACCTTCGCAGACGATGCGCCCCTAAACCACACACACGCATTATCACCACAATCGATCATCTACGCTTTCAAGCTTCACATTTTCTTCAAAATCGTTTAGCTTAGTGCCACAAGCACTCACCTTGCTCTCCATGACGTGATTCGGTTAAAAAACTTGGCGTAGAAATACCAGATCCAGACTTCACTATGATCTCTGGCTTAGCCGCTCCGATGCACGACATACCTGACGTCATCACCACGAAGAGGCTTTTTAATCGAAAACAACTTTTCACTGAAATCATTTACTTAGGATGCACCTCCTATAGGCAAAATACCGAACTTTTGTATACGAAATATTACGTACGTTTTTTTTTTTGCAACAAAATACCCATTACGTGAAACTTGTCCATTGCGCCTTGGTTCGGGAAAATAGAGCCAGGCTCCCTAAAAACTAAGTTGGTGTCTCCTAAAATCGCAACGGGCCCCATAAAAACCACTGGGGCCGCCAAAACGTTGCGCAGGAGTCCCTGAAAAAGAATCTAGGGCCTCTCAAGATCCCACCAAGGCCCATGAAAACCACATTGAAGACCTCAAAGATCGTCCCTGGACACTAAAAATGAAGTTGATAGTTCCAAAATGTGGGACCGGGGCCCCGAAAATACCGTTGCACCTCCAAAAAAGTCGTGCCGGGACACCAATAAGTCGCGCCAGTGCCCCATTAATTACGTAAAGGCCTTAAAAGGTCTAATTGGGACTCTAGAAATCACGCTGGGGGCCAAAACGTTTCTCCGGGGTCCCGAAAATGAAGCTGGGCCAGAAAAAGACTGGTCGGGCCCTCAAACTGACGCTGGGTCACACAATTTCGTGACGTAGCCCCAGATAATCGCGCTAGGGGTACAAAAAGTTGGATCGGGGGCCCCTGAAAACCACGCTGGGAGTAGAAAAAGTTGCACTGTGGTCCTTGAAAATCATGATGGGGACCGCAGAAAGACTGGCTGGGCCGCTGCAAATCACGCTTGAGGCTCAAAAGTTCGTGCCTTGGCCCAGAACATCACGCTGGGAGCCGAAAATAGTCGTGCCGTGGTTCTTGAAAATCACAACGGGGACTCAAAAGGTTGGGCCGGGCCACTGAAAATCACGCAGAGCCTGAAAGTACCAAAATTTCGCAACCGGACCCCTGAAAATCACGCCAGTGGCTTGTCAGGTCACACCGGAGCCCCAAAAGTATCAGGAACATCTAACAGATGAAGCCGGGGCAACGAAAAAAAAGTCTGGACATGGAAAATCACTCTAGGCTCCTAGCCGTCGATCCAAAGATACGGCAGCGTGTTGGGCCCCCAGACGTGTCCAGACCACTAAAACTAGAAATAAGCATCCCATCAAATGAGGATATGGTAAAAAATAGCACTTAGACCTAAAACCGCCACGCCACTGCCATTGGAAATAACATTACGGGGCCAAAAAGCCCCGCCGAAGTCTCACAAGTCGCAGCTGGCTTCCCAAAAATAAATTCCTACCCGGAATGTTACTCTAGGGTCACAAAAATTGCGTCAGACCCCAAAACGCATTTGGCCCAGGAATGGAAGAGGCTTGGAGCACCGAACAAAATGCACCGGGAGACGGAAGAATCGTACCGGGGTCCAAAAATATCGTCGAAGAGGCTTACAAAAAATACAAGTCGACCTAAAAAAATTAAACAAGGACTCCGTCGAGTCGATCCGAGCACCTTTTTTCAGAATAGGTCCCGAAGGAAAGTTCTACAAAGGGCCTTTCTACTCTTGAGGGCGCCATCGGTTGAAAAGAAAACTCGTTGAGCAGCCACAGTGGCATGCCAGGGAGGCAAATGCCCCATCAATCCATCTTGAAGAGGTGGATTTCCAAGAACCTAAGAATCGCGTCCGGGTCTCCAAAAATGGTTCCGGAGCCCAACAAATTCGCGTCGTGGCCCCCAGAATTAGGGGTTATAAAAATATACAACGGACACCAAAAACCTTGCACCGAACCAGCCAATTTGTGCCGGGGAGAGCCAAATTCACATTGGGGCCCAGATAAGTACAACGCGATTCAAGAACTGACACGAAGTCCCCCCTCAAAAACATATCGCGCTTTGGATGCAAAATTTATGTCGCTAGTCCTATGAATCCTGGTCGAGTCATCAAAAATTCACTTCAGGGCTCCCAAAAGGTGGCGTCGGCGGTCCCAGCTAAGCACAGCATGGCCCAAGATCGCATCGAAACCCGACAAGGATGAAATCGGATCCCTTCAAAATAGAGATTTCGAAAAATAAATGTCCGAGCCAAGAAAATCACCCCTTGGCTCAAACGCACCACCAGATGCCTTAACATATCGCATACGGCACCTAAAAACGCACCGGAGCTCGAAAAATCGCCGCGTGCCCCCTTCACCCAAGAAATGTCGCTGGTGGCCCGAAAAATTATGCTGTGGCTAGGACTTTACATAATTCAGGAAAAGTCAACAAAAATTGTCTAGCCTTGAAAACTGGCGTCGGATTCCGCCGGAACCATGTGCCTGGACCCGAAATGTCGCAACGGGACTCCGATAAATTATACTGGAGCCCCCACTATCGTGCTGGGTGGGACCCCACAAAATTTGAGCGAGGAACCCCAAATAAACATAGGGGGATCCTAAGCGCATAACTGGAGAACAAAAATGCACATGGCCCTCCAAGCGGTCAAATGAACAGGGTAAATCAGGTTCACTACGCAATCCAAGAGATAGATCAGCAAAACACAAACGCTGTGACAAATCCGCAACTTGAACACCGCGGCATATCGTAAAACTGACGGCTGAGGCCCGCACTAAAAACGTGACGTCTCAGCGCTAATTCCAGCTGTTATATGTCTGATTTTTGTATTTCATAACTTGGTTTGCAATTGTAGTTAAAAACAAGACGCTTACTTTTCATAATTACCCGAAATTTACTGAAAACGTAGTAGAGAATAGCATCAATATGTATCATGACCTTTGCAACCGTACCATTATTTGTTAATGATTAGCGCTGATCCCAAACTTCCACTTACCGAAGCGTAAATTTGCGCTAAGCTATTCGCATATTTTGCTACGCCAAAGCCCGTTCACAAGATAATTATTTTCGCAAGCTTTCCTAATCGCATCGTATTCTTAAGTTTTGCTGCTCATGTAAACGGGGTAATTGTGATAATTGTCATTTATCAGTAGCATATGTTGCTGTTAGTCACAGACGCCGTCAGGAGGCCTACCAAAGTCCCACTTAGCGGTGAAAGTCGTGTGTTCACTATTTAAATTATCGGGTTATCTATCCAAAGGTGATCAACCGTGGTATTTTGCGAAATTTCTAGGTGCCACCCTTCTGTTGACCCTGGCCCTCCCACTTATTGAGACGTTTCTACGCCTATGGTTTATGGTCGTTCGAATATATTACCACAAATGATTCTGCCTGTGCTGATCACTCTGGAAGGAACTACACAGGTGTCACATTACCACTTTAACGGTCATGGTTCAACGCAAACCGGTTTTTTCGATAGTCTGCATTATTTTTTTTCTTCACCAAAACCTGCCCAAATCTGTGATCAAGCAATAATCAGTGGTGAACACTCGAGTAACATTTCAAACAGGGATCAAAGTCAAGGTCAAGGTCAAAGGTTTGACTGAATTATTTTATGTCCTCGCGTTTCGTCGCTATGGCTTCAATTTGCAGAAAATGGATGTCATTCGTGTTGTCTTGTTGTGCAGTATCAGAATGTTTAAATTTAGAAATGATCTTGATTGGTGAAAATTCAAGCTGATTTCTTCGGTCGCCTCACCTTTTTTTTAGGTTTTCGCCCAGATCCACTATCAAGCGACAGCCCATGGTGAACTCTCGAGTAACATTTTAAAACCTGGATGTCAAGGTCAAATCTAAAGGTCAAAGGCTACTTTTAATTTTTCGAAGTCCTCACGATTCGTCGCTACGGGTTCAACTTGCACCAAGTGGGTGCCACTCGACGTAGCTTGTGCCGTTTTATAATGCTACCAAATATAATTAATGTATAAGGTCAAAGGTCAAACCAATTTCTTTGGTCGCCTCGCATTTTTTCTTCGCCCTAACATACCCACATCTGGTACGAAGCAATAGCCCGTGGTGCACCTCAAGTAACATTTCAGACTAGGACATGTCAATGTTAAGCCCCAAGACCGAAGGTTAACTTAAATGGATCGAAGTCCTTCGCGCCTCGTCTTCAACTTTCATCAAGTGGAGTCATTCGACGTGCCGTGTTGCACTCTATCAAACTGTTCAGAAATCAAATTAATTTTCAAACTCGAAGATCGAACTAATTTCTTCTGTCGCCCCACGTTTCTTCGTTTCCTCCCAAAAGCTACCCATGCTTGGTATCAAGAGATAGCCCATGGGCAACTCTGGAGTGGCATTTCAACCCGGGACATGTCAGATCAAGCCCCAATGTCGAAGTTGTTTGTTAATTTCAGAGTCTTCGCGTTTCGTGTCTATGGCTTCAATTTGCATTACGTGGGCGTCATTCGACGTGGCTTGCCGTACGACATCAGAATGTTGAGATGCCGAAAGAATTTAAAAGATGTCGAAGATCCGGCGTGTTTGCAATGATTGAGTGTAATAGGAATAGGAGTCAGATCTATGTTTGTTTGCAGCCTTTGTGATAGCAAGCACTCGTATCCTATATGACTAGGGGCCCCTAAAGAAATTCGTCATAACCTGCTCGGACAGTGTTTTCATCGCTGGTTTTTAATTTACGCTGCCACATTGCTGTTCCGGAGATATCAAATATAAAACTTTTCAGTTTGTTCGCTTTCCTCTTAGTGGTTCAGCGAAAGTTGTCAAATTCGCAAGAGAAGCCACACGTGAATCCGCACAATTTCATAACTAGCCCGGGTTCATAACCGCGAGAGAGCAATGTTGTAATCAGCAGTGGCGTCGCCACGAAATTCTCCCAGGGAGGGGGGGCAGGATCGAAAGGGGGCCTCCTATTGTTTTTAGGCCCTTAGTATGGTTCGGGAATGTGAAACATAATTTCACATTAATGTACTGTTTGTCCTTGGCATGGTGCATTATTTACTCAACACGCAAAAGCAATATTTTTTTCGCTGAAAACTGGGACATACCAAGGTATAAGTAATACGTGGATAAATACCTAAGTGTCAAAATCAACCAACGTCTCGATGCTTTTCTTAACAGAAGAATCTTCCCGCTGGCCTCTACATTGCAGCGAGGCTGATTATAAGCATATCTTTCAGACATCTCCCATTGATCAACCCAACGTTATGTCCTCCAAGAATAACCGAATATAGCTAGATTCATCATTACTGTTATTTATTACCACCAGCTTGATGCCCTAAGCAAAGCTTAAGCGATCATTTCTCAGTCCTAAGACGATATTTTCGCGAAGGTGACAACAAGAAGTGGGTTACATTGGTTTTCTGATCGGAGTCTTAGTAATTTGCGAATTGTTCTAATATTTGGTGCTGGTTGCAAGGCACCTGCCAAACAAGTTAAAATTACAAATTCTTCGCGAATTCATTCACGCGCCTGGGATTTCGACCGCAATTTTGTCAAAGGAGACTTATCGAAATGACATGAGTAGTGATCAACTAAATTATCCTGTGGAAGGGCCAAATCTACCACTATCTTTCTTGATTCATCGGATTTCAACCCTAACTCTCCCACCCAATTCTATGGTTTCATTTTTCCATCCCTTGATAAATCAACTCACACCGCTAAAATTACACCCATACCACAACAACCGGATTGGAATCCGAAAATGTCATGCAGGAGCCCTCCAAAATTAGGAGGGATTCCCCAAAAATCAATGCCAGGGTCGGTAAAATGGCTCTGGAGCACAGAACATATTACCAGATGCTTTCACAAATTGTGTACGCCGCCGAAAAAGAATACCGAATCTCGAAAAATCGAGATGGGATACAAGTACATGGCAACAGGGTCTCTAAATGTCGGGCCGGAATTCGGACTTTTGAGAGAGAAAAAAATCAGAAAAGATCCACAAAAATGGCATTGAGCCCAGAAAACTGGCGTTGGGTAACCGGAACTACGCGCCTGGGAGCGAGACGTCAGGCTGGGACACATAAAAATCGCACCGAAGCCCCAAAACCGAACGCCAACAAATGTGCGTTAGAAGCCCCAAATAAACAGCAGGATCCCGAGAGCAACGGGGTGCGAAAATACAACTGACGCTTTGAAGCACACAATCTCCCAAAAAGTGGCAGGGCCTCAAAACATGCGTTGCAGCCCTAAATAAACATACATGGAGCTCTAAAAAAATACACTGGAAGCTCTCAAGGTACGCAGGGACCATGCTAACGCACAAGGATCTGAAAAGGCGGCTGGAACAACAAAAGGCAAAATGGGTCCAAATCGAATAAAGGGACCAGGGGTTAAAGAAGCACATCGGGATTTTAGAAAATGCCCTGACACGTAAAGATATCCTCGGTGCATAAAAAACAAGAACAGCCTAAAACGAGCAGGAGTTTAGAAAATGTATCAAACCCCTAACTTGAATTTCCAATATATTACCCATCACATGTAAACTTTCCAAATTTCAGGCATTCCAGTTCATATCACCCGGTCGCCACGACGCTAATGTCCGTGCACGTGCGCGCATTCGGCTCATTCGCAACACTTCGTGCGATGATACGGTTTCTGCTAAACCTTCTACCTTTTTCTAATTACTGTCACATGATAAACTTGCGCCATATGTGACGTGCTGCAATGCTTAGGATGGGCGCTCACTGCGAACAGTCGAGTAATTAAACCCGATCATTAATTTCCTACTTCCCACATTTTCTGGTAGTTATGAAGTGCAGATTCCGTTCAGCTCTGACGCACCTGATATCTTTGCTGCTATCCTGTCAGAATGCCTGTCGAACCGAGGCCCTTCCTCAGTGTTTTTTGTTAGACCCGCAGCGTCTTTTTGCGCAACGGCCTCATGCATTTTCGAAAACCCTCCTCGTTTCAGTGTGTTGTTGCTTTTTTGGGCACCGGTGATTTTTTTTATGTGTCACGGCGTTTTAGAAGATCCCGATGTCTTCATTTAACGCCCGGTGCTTTTGTTCGTTTTGGAACCATGTTGTCATTTGCGGCCACAGCCTCTTTTCAGGCCGTGGGTGCGCCTTATGACCTCTGTGTGCCATACGAGTTTCTTGTGCATTTTTTTAGAGGTCCAGGCATGTTAAGGCCCTGACGCTTTTTGGGAGACTATGTGCGTTTTGGAGGGCCAGTTGTATTGTCAGCCCCGTTATGCTCTTAGGTTCCTGTTGTGTTTTCGGGGGCTTCTTACGCACATTTGTGGTGGTCTAGTACGATGTTGTGGCTTCGGCGCGGTGCTTCTTAGTCCCAGCGCGATTTATCGCGCCCAAGCGCGTGGTTCCGGGGACCCAACACCAGTTTTCTGGGCTCAACGAGATTTTCGTGGATTTTTTGTTGTTGTAAATTTCGAATCCCGACCTGACTTTTCGAGTCCCTGGCGCCACGTTTTTGTATCTCACCTCGATTTTCTTTTCAGACACGGTATGTTTTTCAGTGCCATACGCAATTTGTGAAGGTATCTGGTTGCATGTTCGGCGTTCCAGAGCCATGTTCTTGAACAGGACATTTATTTTGTGAAATACATTCTTATTTTGGAAGGCTTCAGCTTTATTTTTTTCGGATACCGATTTCGTTTTGTGGTCACACTGTTCTTACGTGCGGGCCTAAACGCCAATTTTGTGGAGCTTCGACGGGACTACCGATGGGAATTGTGGGTCCCGAGCGCGATATTTTGTGGAACAGATTCGAGTTTGTGGGAAGCGTTGTACTTAGCGGTTGCCCCAATGCGATTTTGGCGGTTCCTATTGCAAGTTTTCGAGCCTCGGAACGAGTTTTCGGGGGCCCGAAGTACTTATTTGGAGATCCCTGCGCGAATTCTGGTGGACCAACGCGAATTTTGGTGGCCCTGGCGCGAATTTAGAAGCCCCGGCACGATTCTTGGGAGCTTATGCCTCTCAGGATAGAGGGGGCATTTGCCCCTTTGATATGCCACTGCGGCCACTGAAGGAGTATATTTTTGTCCCAGAATGACATTCCGGTTAAGAATTGACTTTTCGAGTATCTACAACTTTTGGGGCCCGGCGCGCCCTTCTGGGCCCCCAGGGTGATTTTCAAGGGCTGCGACGCGATTTCATATACAGTCCAATATGATCTTTTGGGCCCCGACGTCATTTGCTTTGATCCCTAGCGCGAGCTTTAGCTACCTGGACTCTTTCTTGTGTCTAAAGCGTTTTAGTTTTTTTTGGCGTCATTTCCCAGAGTCGGAGTGTTTTTGTGTTTGTTGTGTGTTTTGTGAGTGTTTTTCAGAGTTGGACCCATGTCCGGAGTGTTTTTGTTGCTCTGGTTTCATTTGTTTTGGTCGCAATGAGACTGTTGTGGAATGGTACAACCCGTCGTTCCACTATATATATTTTCATGGCTCGGTCGTAAATTTTTGGTACACTCAGGCTCAGCGTGATTTTCAAGGTCCCCGGCCGGATTCTTTTGGTCCATGTCGTAAATTTGAAACACCCCAGCACGGCGTTTATCATCTCTTATGGGTTTCTTGCAAATTATAGGCCTCATCTTGCATCATAAGTATCTCGTCCCATTTCCTGGACCTTCTTTGCCGGTTTTCAACGTCTTATGTCCCATCCTCCTCCATATTCATTATCCTCCTCTCTCGTCTTGAAAGGCCTTCTCTTGCATCCTGGGGCCCTTTGCCATGACATGGGGCTTCCTCTCATGTCCCAGTGGCATTATCTGCCAAATTAGGGGCCTCCCACCACGCCTCGTGGACTTCCTCCTTAATCCTGGCAAAGCCTTACCAGTCCTGAGGGAATCTTCAATTTTGGAAACCTCACACCCCTTCATACCAGTTACCACTCCCATCTTGAGGGCCTCCTCATTTTCTTGGAAATCTTTCTGGTCTTCGGGGCTTCATTCAGTCCTGTAGACCTACTCCTTTTTTTGGGGACTCCTCTCGAGTCCGGCAGGGCCCTTATTTCTCTTCTAGTCCTTTTTCAAATTAAAGGACTCCTCTTACGTCTTGGGGACCTCTTGCTCTGCGTTTTGATTCGAACTTCGCCCATCTTAAAGGTGTTATACTATCTCATGGTGGACTCCTCTTCTCTCCCAGGTTCCTCCTCTACCAAATTATACACAACCTTTCTTGTCTCAGTGGGCTTGCTATTTCCCGGGGACTTTTTTGGACATCTGCGAGCCTTCTTTTCCGCCTGGGGGCTACCTCTATTATCCAATGGCGTTTCTCCCCAATTTTAGGGCCTCCTCGTTCATCATGGTGTCTTATTTCCAACCTTGTGTCGTCCTCTTCCGAATTAGGTGCCTCTTGCCATTTCACTGGATCATCCTTTTCTATATTGGGGGAACCTTACTCGTTTTGGTGCCTAGTTTTCCGTCTCCGAAACCTCATCTCATATCCACTGGCTTTCTTTCCGTCTTGGGGCCTCACTTCCCGTATTGGGCCCTCCTTTACAATTCTGGGGGCCTCCGTGTCAATTTTTGGCACTCTCTTGATTTCTGGGGCTTCCTACATTCTCCTAGGTGACTCCTTTTTAAAATTATAGGACACCTTTCACGTCTTGGAGGCCTCCCCATCTGTGTTTAAAGCCTCATTATCCTCTTAGGAGGTTGCTTTTGCGTCCTAGTCTTAAATATTCTCTTCTAGTGTACTCGTCTTCTAAAATGTGGGCGTCGTCTGGCTGGTCTCAGTGGCCTTCTCTCCTTCCTAAGAGGACCTTCTTACCCATCTTGGGGCCCCTCTTGCGTCCGGATAAATACCTCGTCATTATTTTCTATTGTAGGGTACTTTTCTTCCATCTTGGGGGCCTAGTTTTCCAAATTAAGAATATCTTGCCACCCATCGGAAGCCTTCTCGTGTAACCCTGGGTGGCTTCTTGCCCGTCTCGGTGGCATCCTTATCGTCCTGGAGGTCTCTTTTTCGTCCTGAGGGTGGGGGCTCCTCACAATCTCTGTCTTATGTCTCTTATAGGAACCTAATTATATTTCCTGGGGGCCTCGTTATCAATCTTGGATCCACCTTGACAGCATCATCTTCTGTCCCGTCTGGCTCCATGCTCGCCTTTTTGTTTTATGCATTTCCGGATAGTGGTCTCCTCAAATTACAGGGGGCGCCCCCCCACCTCCAAGTCGCAAGGCAAGGGGTGGAGACGATTGCCCCCGCTGCCCTCACCCCGGTAGCGACGTCCCTGCTCCGAAACCTCATCTCATATCCACTGGCTTTCTTTTCCGGCTTAGGGCCTCCTCTCATTTTATTGGGCCTCCTTTCCCGCATTGAGACTCCTTTGCAATGTTGGAGGCCTCTGTGCCAATTTTTGGCACTTTCGAGTTCTGGGGCCTCCTCCCCTCCCCTAGGTGACTTCTTTTTCAAATTATGGGCCTCCTCCTGGAGGTCCCTAATCTTTAGAATCTCTTGTTCGTCTTGGGGGCCTCCTTTTCATCCTGGGGCTTCGTTTCGTCCTGGGAGTCTCTTTATCGTCCTGGAGGGCCTCCTGTTCGTCCTGGGGGCATCCTTCTCGTCCTGTGGTCCTCTTTTTCGCCCCGAGGGCCTCCTTTTCGTCCTGTACGGCCTCCTTTTCGTCCTGGGGGCCTCCTTTTCGTCATGAGGTCCTCATTTTCGTCCTGGAGGGCCTCCTTTTCGTCCTGGAGGGCCTCATTCTCGTCCTGGAGGGCCTCCTTTTCGTCCTGGAGGGCGTCCTTTTCGTCCTGGGGGCCTCCTTTTCGTCCCGGGGGCCTCCTCAAATTTCATGGAGGCGGTGCCCCCCAGTCTCACGGCAGGGGGAGGGCAATTGCCCCCGCTGCCCCCGGTGGCGACGCCCCTGGTAATCAAGTGTAGAACCCAGGAATTGTCATGTGGACACCGGTCTAGAGGGGCGCCATTGCTTTTGAGCGGCGCCACTGTGAAAGTGCCTGAAGCTAGTGAAGAGTGAAAGCGCCTCTGATTGCCAAATTCGAGGAGGCGGGCTGCACTCGGCCCTTCTCCGAGGGGCGCCTTTCCTTCCAAGAGGTGCCTATTTAATTCGTAGAGATGCCTCAGGCTGAAAAAATCGAGCGGGTACACTGGAGTCTTTTCAGAGGGACGCATTTTTCCGGCCTGAGTGACGCCACCTTACACGTGGGGGTGCATGCCCTCAGTTCCAGACCACTTATCCTCCATGGTTGTCACTGCATCGAAATGTGTCCCCGTAAAACAGAAAAGCATGGGAAAGGAATTGCATGTTAATATTTGCTACCATAAAACCATGGTCCGATATTTTTTTCTGCTACAAGAGGGCAACGTTTAACAGACAGCATTGCTCTATGATGATTATGAGATCGGGTCCAGCACGTTGGCTGGACCCGATCTCATATAACTCATTTTCGTGGACCTATGTCCACGAAAATGAGTTATAATTAGACATAAAGATAAAAAGATCAGACATAAAAAATTAGACATAAAGACATAAAATATTAGTGCAACTATGAGCCACAAGGGCCCTTCTTGGTTGCACTCTACACACTGAACAAGTTGCCCATCAAATCTGTCAATCAGCCCTCCCTGTAATACTGAAAAGCAAGCCCTTTATTCTTATAATGATTGTCTATGCTGTTTTTAAAAATGTTCAATGTGCTGCTACTGACAATGTTTTCTGGCAGCTGGTTCCAGTGTTCTACTACCCTGTTGGTGAAGAAAGTCTGCCTTAACCTTGTTCTGCTGTGGTTAACTTTAATTTTGAATTTATGACCTCTAATTGCATCATTTCTGTTCAATTCAAACATTTCCCCAAGATATCCCCTCTTCAGACCATGAAAAAATTTAAAGACCTCGATGAGATCTCTCAGCCTTCTATATCTAAGTGGAAACATATTCAATTTCTTCACTCTTTCCTCGTATGCCAGGTTGCTTATGCCATTAACCATTTTTGTAGCCCTCTTGTACTCTCTCTAAAAGCCAACAATCTTTTTCATAGCTAGGAGACCAAGCTTGGATGCAGTATTCCAAATGTGGCCTGACATATGCACAGTAAAGCTTCCTGATCACTTCCTCACTTCTGTATGATACATTCCTACTTATTGCCCCGAGCATTCTCAGTGCCTTCTTCCTGGCTTCCTTGGTCTGTTCTGATGCCCCCAATTTTGTGTTTATAATAACACCTAAATCCTTCTCCTGTTGAGTCACTGATAGCACTTGGCCACCCATCAAGTATGGAGCCTTCATATGCTGCTTACCTACATGCATGATTTTGCACTTATGAAAATTAAATTTCATTTGCCATTCTTCGGACCACCTCACAAGTTCGTCTAAGTCTTTTTGCAGCGAGATATGCTCATCTTGACCTGTTGTTGCCCTAAAAACCTTCAAGTCATCCGCAAGTTTCAAAACTACTGCTTAGGCCACTTTCAATGTTATTTACAAATATAATGAACAGTAGTGGCCCCAGTACTGACCCCTAGGGGACTCCACTAAGAACATTTTGCCATGATGACTTCGTACCATTTAGCATCACTCTTTGCTGTCTATCTGAACGCCACAACTCTATTCATTTTAAAATGCTACCTGCAATGCCATGGGACTGAAGCTGTATCATTAACCGTTTATGGGGTACCTTGTCAAAGGCCTTTTTTACTAAAGTCAAGATCAAGTTACTAAAAGTCAAGTTACTAAAGTCAAGATATGCTACATCAACCTGATCTCCTTGATCAAATTGTTCTGTGGCGAAGTTAAAAAGTTCAAGAGATTTGTGAGACACGATCGTCCTTTTCTAAACCCATGTTGAGTATATTGAATCAATCTGCTACCTTCCAGATAACTAACTATTATATCCTTGATAATTGATTCGAATACCTTGCAAACTAGGGATGAGAGACTTACTGGCCTATAGTTTTCAACTTTCCCTCTTTCTCCTTTCTTGAAAGTAGGAACTACATTAGCCCTTTTCCAATCTGTTGGAATTTCATTTTGTGAAACTGATCTACAAAATATTATACTAAGTGGAAATGCCAGTTCCTTTTCAGCTTCCCGCAATACCCCAGCATAAATTTCATCAGGTCCTGTTGCCTTGTTTGGCTTCATTTTCCTTATATGATTGTAAACATCACTATCGATGAAATCAACATCATTTATCAGGTCACATGTCACTGAACTATGGTGTACGGTCGGCTGATTGGTCACATCTTCCAATGTGAACACTGATTGAAACTGCTTGCTCAGCTCCTCAACCACCTCACTATCCTCACCCAATGTAGCCCCATTTACTTCCAGTGGACCAATCGTGCTAGAAACGTTACTCAGCTTGTAGAAACTAAAGAACTGTTTACTGTCCCCATTACAGTTCCTAGCTAAATCCAGTTCTTTTGCTCGCTTTGCTGCTCTGGGTTTTTCCTTCAGTGTCTCCAGCTTTTGGATACGCCTTTAGATTTACGATATTTGAAGCTTCCTTAAACACTCTAAATGCAGCTTTCTTAGCCTTAATTGCTTTTCTCGAGTCTGGTGTAAGCCTTGCTGGTTTTCCTACCCTTCTTTTGCGTCTTTGCTTTTGGGGGACATGTCTAATCTGAATTTCCTTCAAGTAAGATTTGAACTTTTCCCAGATCTCACAGGTATTTAAATTTGATAATGTATAATTTCCCCTACATGTGCCTTGAATCTAACTATGTTATGGTCACTTCTTCCCAGAGTTTGTCCTACAGTCAAGTCTTGAACCAAGGCACTTAAATCCGATAATACAAGGCCCAAGAATGAGCAATGCCCGGTAGGTTCCGATACAAACTGGTGTAAGAACAGGTCCTCTTCAATGCATTTCCTAAACATTTTGCATGTGTGTGTGTGGCTCTGCTAATACTGTGATGGATTCAATATTCATTACGTGCATCATGCCCAAGGATTGCATAGTAATTGCATGGGTAGCTATTCCGTATGCAGTGGTAGCTTCTCATTATGGATAATGTATACATCGACGGCTGACACGTCTGATTAGCTTGTGGTGGCAATGCTAAGTGAATGCTCGACAGGCTTTATTCGTGCAGCAATAACCAGTAACCACGCTCATCAATTGCAGACCCCTAAACGACTACAGGAATCTGTGTGTACTCCATGGTAAGGGTGTAATGGTGTAATGATGCTCAATTTCGGCCGTAACACCGAGCCTAATTATACCCATATTGCTCATAATCTTGTCATCTATTGTTTTTATGGTCCGTGCTGAAGTATGGACACACTCGGCATCAGCGTAACGTCAGCGGAAATGGAGATAACGTCATTTTATGCGGTCGGAATGCACACGCGTAATGCAGGCGGCGATCCTCCTGGCAGCAGGGTCTCTGCTCGCGCTACAGCCGGCGCAGCTCGGAGCGAGGGGCCCGGCGATGTCTACAGTTTCGGCCGACAGGTGGCGGCCCACTCGGCACGTCAGCCACGCATGAGCGGCGGGCGCCAGGTGGCCGGCCGCTCGACGGGCGAGACTTCGCCGAACGCAGGGGCGGCCGCCGCTTCCGGCCGCGCAGGGTGGCTGTCGCATGCGCCGGCCGCTTGCTCGGCGGCTGCGTCCTCTGCCGGCCGACGGGAAAGGCGGCGCGGGGACAGTCGCTGCGCCGTGCTACTCGGTAGGCGGTGTTCTCGGAACCTGCCCCGCCCCCTGCTCTGATCTCCGAACGTTCGCAAACAGGCGCCGGTCGACCTTGCTCGCCGCCAGACGACAGCTGCACTCGGAGCGAGGAACGCGCGATAAACAGTGACAAACACGACAGCGCGACAAACACGAGCTGAAAGTCCGGCGATGCGTACAATTGTGCACGTTTATTGGCAAAATGCAGCGAGAAGAGTGCCTACAGACAATTGGTGAACACAACAGTTTCGAGACGTTCGTGGCCGCACGTTCGAGGGCATCAGCACTGCTCCACCTCACATTTAACACACATCTGGCATGTTCGCACCGTGTCACGATTCGTGCTGAACGCCACTAAGCACCTGCACTCGTCACAAATGTACAACAAGTAGTTCACAAGTACACACAGTGCATTACAGACTGCGACTGCGCACCAGTGCTGAGTAGCAGAACTGCAATCGAAAGGCAAGCTGATGCATTCGGAGCCCGAAGACAAGAGAAAACGGATGCCAAAATGGAAATGAACTACTTCGCAGAGGTAGAAAGTCGGTGGCAGTTTTCGAGGTGGTTTCCAGTTCTTGATATGCCGTTGTACTGGCGCCCAACCGGGATTTGTGAGGCGATACAGTTCGGGAGATCAGTGGGTGTAGCGCGGACGGGCACACATCGACCAAATCACAGAGGGTATGACGAACCTCACCGCCCGAGCCACCGGCCGTCCGACCGCTGATGATACCACTAAATTGCAAGGTTGCATCACACAACACACACACACACACACGCAAAGGTCGGCTGACTCAAACCGAACATGATTGTTCTGTACAAGTTGCGCCCGTTGATGGTCGCCTCTACCGCAGACCATGCGACTGCGGCAGGTGCCCCGAGCAACATCGAACGGCCAAATACGTTCGTGAAATCAATCTTATTCACGCACAGCCGTCGCCATTACAGACGCAGTGATAGCACCAAACGAACAGAAGATCAGCCCAACACAAATGACGACACAGGAACCGCATGTCGACCAGCTATTCACTGATGCATGTTCTGCGTCCAGAACACAGACACACACTTTGAAGGTGATTTTGTCTTCTCGTTAGTACGGGTGACCGACGCAGACGTCCGCCTCCTTCTCAGATGTCCGCTCACTGTTCCGCTACCCCGGAATATGCCCGACGGGCAAGCGATGTCGACAGGAGAGTGAAAGACGCGTCACGAAATGGTGTCAAAGTGACTAGGCTGCATAGGGAAGGCACACCGCCACCCCGGATATATACTACCATTCCAGGGATGCGCCGCCACATTGGCGTCACGCCGGAGATACGACGGAACTCCGCTACTTTGGAGACCCGCTGACAATCCGAAAACATGCCATTACAGGAATGCACTGCCTTCCTGGAGACACGCAGTCGCTCAATAGATGTGGCTGCCACTCCGCAGGTACGCTGAAACTTCGAGGACTCACCGCCACTCTGGGGAACATCGCTACTCCACAGATGCACAGCTACTCTGGAGATACATTGCTTCTCCACACATCGCCACAGCTGCCGCCAGACATCAAGGTCGACGGCGACGCGCCAGCTTCCCAGGCAGCCGCCGTCCCGCCGCAGCTCGACTGTTTACACACGACGGCTTGCCAACTGGACCTGTCCGGCCCACATCCCCGCACATCTCAGCTCCCGCCGAGTGAGCCATGTCCGCAGCGGACACGGTGACGGACACGGCGGCACACCGTTCACAGCCCCTGCACGCGCACGTGACGCCGCCGGCCGCGGCGCTCCGTCGAGGCGTCGCGCCGCCCGCCTACACCATGTTCTTGATGAGCAGGTCGCCGTCGGAGAACTTGAGCGGGTCGGCAGAGCGCGGCGCCTCGGCGTCGGGCGGCTCCTTATCGCCGCCGCCGGCCAGCGTCGACTTGATGTTGGCCAGCGCCTGGTCGGATGGTGTGTGCCTCGCAGGACTGGTGCGCTGCAGGGCAGCGCTGACGCGCGCCTCCAGCACGCCGTTGAAGAAGGCCGCCATCACCAGGTAGATAGAGTAGGTGTTCATGATGAAACTGAAGGTGACGTAGAAGAAGAAGAGCCCGATAGCGAGCGGCGGCATCAGCAGTGGACTGCGCCGCGCCAGCGCCAGCGCCAGCACCACCAGGTAGACGAGGCCGTTGAAGATGACGGCCAGGATGACGCCCAAGCCGGAGGTCCAGGTGGGCAGGCCGGCGGCGCGCCGTTCGCCCAGCGCCGCGCTCACGTGCAGGTACACGTTGCCCAGCTCGGTGACCATGGCGAGCGCGGCGAACACCAGGTTGGCGGACGTCTTGAGGAACAGCAGGTGGCAAGCGGCCGACACGGCGTGCGCAACACTGGGGATGGCGCTGCGGCCGCACCGCCAGCCACGCACTCTGCAACACGGCCGCCCAGGTCAGGTCAAACGGACACAGAGCAATACGGCAGACGTAACAAGGGCAACGACAGAGGGTGGGGCAGGTCAAACAGCTAAGATTATGTTAGGTTAAGTAGAACAACGACCCAACTCCATTCAGATGAGGTCATTTCAAGTGACAGGGGAAGTTAGCCATTCCCGCCCAAGATTGTGTTTGGCCACCACGGAAACGTTGGCTGGCACGCCATTGCTTGGTGTTGCTAGGGAGTGCTGACTGCGGCTGAAAAAGAAGATGCCCTGCTCGGGCGTCGGGTATTAGTGAGGAGATTTCGTCACGTGCGGCACTTTGGCTTTATATCATGTCATTAATGCTCTCCGCTTGGAGACACTCGGGGGTGTCGGGAACAACCTCCCACCGTGACTTGCCCAAGGATGCGGCCGTTTTGCCAGTGACCTGGAAATGGTGGCAGAAGATTGTGTGCTGGCGAGTGCTATGTCAACAAACAGGTCATAAACACCAAGTCATGCCCGGCTGGCTTTGACGCTTACTCATTCCTACACAGATCATGGGCGACTCGTCGGGTCTTAATCCGCATCAACCCAGTCCGTGCCTACGAATCAACACCACCAACGAAATCTGCTACGTATGTTGAGATATAATACGTAGATATATGATATATGCTGAGATATAATAAATAATACGTATAATGCTGAGATACACAGGCTGGAGACATCAATGGGTTCAAGGGCAGCTGTCCGGCCAAGCCCGCCCCAAACGTGAAAAGGACTCCATCGTGTCCTTTGACCGAATAGTCGGCAATTGGAAATGTGTGAAGGCGACTGGCCGCAGGGCTGAAGGTATCTTCGTCAAAGCTTTCTCGCCGTTTCCAAATGATGAGATTATTGTGTGGTATTGCTGCAACCTGGAAGGAATGAAGGCAAGTGCAGCGCAAGATTCACCAACTATTTTGCATCGGACCAGCTATAATACCTACTTAGTGTTTCAATCGGCAGCTGTGAGCCGGCCGCTTGAAGAATCCATGGCGTTGATCGGTCGATCTGGGAATGGCCTCCACCTCGACTGATCCGTCCGGTAAGTAAAAAGGTGGACTTACCTTGCAGATCCGCTGACAAGCACCGACATGTTGTCCGTGTCTCTAACATGTATCAAAGCATGACATGGGAACTATGGCGGGCTGCTAGCCTCCAAGCCAACGCCTAGGCCATAATAGGATCACGAAGCCAAAGTCGAAACCGAACATACTAGATGTAAATGCCACGAAGTCGAAGCCGAAGCCAGCTGTTGAAAATCTACGAGGCAGAAGTTAAAAGTCGGAACCGATGGAAAAATGCGTGGTGCCGAGAAGCCGAAGCCGCTCATCTCTAGCCAAATGATGGCGAGGCCAAACGCGGTCCTTTTAGTCATGTAAAGCTGATATTTCTTTAATAAAAAAAATGATGTTGACATTTAGAGTTCTTATATAGCGGAGAAATATGTAAGGATGCTCTGGAAAATTGAACCCTAAGGTACCCCCGGCACAATTTTCTTTGATTTAAAATATCATTTAGTCAGAACACGATTTAACCCGCGCCGTCTTTCCGGTCAAATCCTCACACCCCGTCTCGGGCGGGGGTGCGGTTGAAGACCCCCCTCTAAAATTCAAACTAAGCATCGCACGAAAACGAAAGAGGTGTCATCGGAAAACGCTCGACGAGTAGGGTCCGGGTCCACCCCCAAAACAATTTTCCCCCAAAAGTGACGTCACCAGGGGGCTAGATTTTCACGACTTTTCACGACTTACATTATGTTTTTTACTCTGGGGAGTTTATTTTGGGAGATATATGAAAAACAAAATTTATTTGGCATGCGAAAAGGACAGCGAAATCGATCAGGGCTAGAACTGTTGTGGCCCCCAAAATATATTTTTTTTTGTTGAAATCTCAAAAATTGAGTTCTCAAGTTTTCTTTAATTTTCCTTTTCCAATGGGTAGAGCAGACAGAGAAATGTTGTTGGAAGTCAACTTGTCTGAGAAAAAATGCTTACTTTAATCAGAATTCTGTATTTGAACTGCAATATGGCAAATACGCAAAATTTGTATGTAGTCAAAAACGAAAAAATGAAAAATTAAACTTGTACGTTTTGTTGCATCCGTAAAGAAAAGCAAACCCTGAAAGTTTCATTAGAATATCTGTATCCGTTAAAGCGTGACGACTGGTTGAACTTTTTTGGAGGTGACCTCACTTGACCTTGACTAACTCGTTGACCCTGGACGACCTGACCAAAAATTTTGAGTCAGCATGTCAAATTGATGTGGGAAAAGGTATGCCAAATTTGGGCGCGCTGCCCCTCGCCGTTCGTCCGCTATCCGCGAAAAACCTGGGGAGGCGTTTGAAGACCCCCCGAGACGGGACGGGCGAAGCCTACGGCTTCGGAGCTGAAGCCACAATGTGCCTTTAAACAAAAAATTGAACCAATGTCAGTAAGTCGAAAATCCAGACGATGAGATGATCCAGCGGCGACGCGGAGCGGCCGCGGCATCTTGCACCAACATCAGGCAGGTACCATGACCGGCTGCGGCGCCTGGCCGTCGTCCCAGGCCGCGTCCCAAGCCCCTCGGCGGCGCCCCACTGCCAGCAGCCATCGTCTGACGCCCACCTGGCAGGGCGAGCCAGCCGCCAATAATGTGAACAGCCAACGCGGCCCGGCCAGTCGCAAGTGCTGAACAGGCTCGAACGGCCACCACAAGTTCATACAGCAGTGCAGTCTTGTTGTGTCGGAGTTTCGAGGCTGCTCCATCGGACGCTACGCGTGACGCATTGTTCGCATTGCTCGCACATGTTGACTGTACGCCCTCCTCTCGAGCAAGCTCCGCCACACAGCCCTCGAATGTTCTGGCCTTCAGCCGAGACGAGAGGAGCTTGTTTTCAGCTGAGTGCCCGACTGAGAAGCGGCAGTACGGAGCAGCGAACAGAGCGAGTGTGCACATTTTCTTGATCAGCCCCTCGTCGGTGATTAACTCTGGCCACGCTTTGCGCACGGGCTGCTTCACTTGGAGAGCGTACTCGGCAGCAGTGGCAGAACCTTTGAAGAGTCAGGCAAGTGTTTGCGTCCAACGGTCTGTCATTCTCGAGCTAGTAGAAAAGTGGGAAACTACCTCGGATTAAATCATGGCGAAAGTCAGGGAGCTATTGGTATCTTCCGCTGTTAGTTACGTCAAGAGCGGAGCCGCGACACTTAGTCGCGACGATGCTGCACAGTTGTCCAGCTTCAATGCCACCCAGCTGTGCCAAACGACGGCACTGTCTGCTAAAGTTATCCGGCTCCGATTGCCAACCATACGCCGGAAATCACTCTGCGTGATTTTTCTGCGCGATCGTGATTTTTCTGCGAAGCTGATCCGTTAGTCATCGTGCTCAAAACATCGAGCCGTTACGTCACGCAACGGTCAGCCACCGCTGCCACCATGTTGGCCTGCCACCATCCGCCGTCCGCACGCACGGTGGGCCGAGCCGAGTCTGCATTGCCGGCCGCTCCCAGCCGGCCCGGGTCACCTCAGTCACGGGCGATACAACAGAGACGGGCCGGCCGCAGGGGCACGCTCAGCCACCCTCAACATAGACGGGCCGGCCGCAGGGGCACGCTCAGCCAACCCACACTGGCCAGCAGGGCTCCCAACAGCGACGGTACTGTCCCAACAACACTCCCCAATAGTGATGGTACTGTACCAACAAGGCTCCACAACAGTGATGACACTGCCCCAACAACGCTCCACAACAGTGATGACACTGTCCCAACAATACTCTCCAATAGCGACGGCACCGTCCCAACAATACTCTCCAGTAGTGATGGTGCTGTCCCAACAATACTCCCCAACAGCGACGGCACCGTCCCAACAATACTCTTCAATAGTGATGGAACTGTACCAACAAGGCTCCACAACAGTGATGACACTGTCCCAACAATACTCCCCAACAGCGACGGCACCGTCCCAACAATACTCCCCAACAGCGACGGCACCGTCCCAACAATACTCCCCAACAGCGACGGCACTGTCCCAACAATACTCCCCAACAGCGACGGCACAGCGGCGTTGGGGCACGGTCCTACTGCTGCCATGAGGTCGTGCGAGACGCCCCATCACCTCCATTATTTATACTCGCAATCTGTAGCTACTCACCACGATCTGTGGCGACTCATGACACGCCGACAACACCGAATGCACGACGTTAATGCACACGTGACCACACAAGTACCGTCCTCCCCGCGCTTGGGGACACTACGACAACCAGCGGGCACCATGGCAACGCCGTGACTAATTCAACCGGCTGCGTCGCAGCAGGTATGTCACATTCACGCCGCGCAATGTGACGTGCAGATCAGTGTTCCGGCAGTGCTTCACTGAAGGCACTGCACGCCAATGTGACGTGCAGATCAGTGTTCCGGCAGTGCTTTACTGAAGGTGCTGCACGCCACGACGGAGCGCGATCTTATGAGCGCTGCAAAACGTCGCCGCCATCACGTCGGCCGGTTAATCACCACGCCGTGGTCACGTGCTAAATCCTTCGCAATGACTCATATCGCGAGCGTTATCGCCTCGTGACATCCTCGGCAGGCATGTCACCAGCGCCAGGCTCCATCGCGACCCACGTAGCAACACAGGTGCTGCACATGGGACACAGGTGCTGCACATGGCCACACAGGTGCTGCACGTGACCACACAGATGCTGCACGTGACCACACAGATGCTGCACATGGCCACACAAGTGCTGCACAAGGGCACACAGGTATTCGACGCGACCACACATGGTAAACGCAAAGGCGCTCCGTGAGAACACGCATGGTACCCTGTGCCAACTCAACACAGAGTGGTTTTCATGTACTCCGGTTGAATGATTATCCATCCATATCCTATCCCCCGAATTCTGTATCAAGCTCGTCTGACGGTCTCAAAAGTCGAGCGGCAGTTTTTTCCTTATGAGCGGCTTACGATCGCGGCCACACCGGCGAAATCCTCCCAGGTGGTGCCCGCCCCGGCGCCCGACTCCGTGTCAGTAGACCAATCCGACCGCAGCGCCAGAACCTGCCCTGGCGGCAGCCAACGGCCACGAGCACCGCCAGGGCCGACGGCCGGCCGCGCGGCCGCGTCCCGGCGGCCAGCGACGGCGTCCATCCGCCTCTTGTCTGGGCGTCGACGCAGCCGAGCGCCGACGCCGACTGTCGATAAGTCGTCGGACACGACGCGACCCGAGCAGGTCGTGCCGCTGCCGTTGTGGCGGCGTGGCGTGACTCACCGTCCACGGAACCGGGCGGAATCGACAGTCGGTCACCGACTGTCGATCAGCCGCGCGTGCGCGCGCGCTTCCCGACATCACAACAAAGGCCGGTGGTTGCGCGCCGACCGGCCAACAACTACTTTCCGGAAACGGCCGACGCCGTTTCCGGAACGCCGCTTGCAGTTGCGCGTTGCGCGCCGGCCGCGGCACCTGTGGACGCGCCGCCGTCAGGCGGTGGACACGGCGGCTGTCCGTCAGGCGGTGGACGCGCCGCCGTCAGGCGGCCGACACGGCGGCTGTCCGTCAGGTGGTCAGTACGGCGGCTGTCCGTCAGGCGGCCGACACGGCGGCTGTCCGTCAGGTGGTCAGTACGGCGGCTGTCCGTCAGGCGGTCAGTACGGCGGCTGTCCGTCAGGTGGTCGGTACGGCGGCTGTCCGTCAGGCGGTCGGTACGGCGGCTGTCCGTCAGGCGGTCCGTCAGGCGGTCAGTACAGCGGCTGTCCGTCAGGTGGTCAGTACGGCGGCTGTCCGTCAGGCGGTCAGTACGGCGGCTGTCCGTCAGGTGGTCAGTACGGCGGCTGTCCGTCAGGTGGTCAGTACGGCGGCTGTCCGTCAGGTGGTCAGTACGGCGGCTGTCCGTCAGGCGGTCGGTACGGCGGCTGTCCGTCAGGCGGTCCGTCAGGCGGTCAGTACAGCGGCTGTCCGTCAGGTGGTCAGTACAGCGGCTGTCCGTCAGGTGGTCAGTACGGCGGCTGTCCGTCAGGCGGTCAGTACGGCGGCTGTCCGTCAGGTGGTCAGTACGGCGGCTGTCCGTCAGGTGGTCAGTACGGCGGCTGTCCGTCAGGTGGTCAGTACGGCGGCTGTCCGTCAGGTGGTCAGTACGGCGGCTGTCCGTCAGGTGGTCGGTACGGCGGCTGTCCGTCAGGCGGTCAGTACGGCGGCTGTCCGTCAGGTGGTCAGTACGGCGGCTGTCCGTCAGGTGGTCAGTACGGCGGCTGTCCGTCAGGTGGTCAGTACGGCGGCTGTCCGTCAGGTGGTCAGTACGGCGGCTGTCCGTCAGGTGGTCAGTACGGCGGCTGTCCGTCAGGTGGTCGGTACGGCGGCTGTCCGTCAGGCGGTCGGTATGGCGGCTGTCCGTCAGGTGGTCAGTACGGCGGCTGTCCGTCAGGCGGTCGCGTCAGTCGGCGGCTGTCCGTCATGGTACGGCGGCTGTCCGTCAGGTGGTCAGTACGGCGGCTGTCCGTCATTGTCAGGTGGTCAGTACGGCGGCTGTCCGTCAGGTGGTCAGTACGGCCGGCTGTCCGTCAGGTGGTCAGTACGGCGGCTGTCCGTCAGGTGGTCAGTACGGCGGCTGTCCGTCAGGCGGTCAGTACGGCGGCTGTCCGTCAGGCGGTCAGTACGGCGGCTGTCCGTCAGGTGGTCAGTACGGCGGCTGTCCGTCAGGTGGTCAGTACGGCGGCTGTCCGTCAGGTGGTCAGTACGGCGGCTGTCGAGGTGTCCGTAGGTGGTCAGTACGGCGGCTGTCCGTCAGGTGGTCAGTACGGCGGCTGTCCGTCAGGCGGTCAGTACGGCGGCTGTCCGTCAGGCGGTCAGTACGGCGGCTGTCCGTCAGGTGGTCGGTACGGCGGCTGTCCGTCAGGCGGTCAGTACGGCGGCTGTCCGTCAGGCGGTCAGTACGGCGGCTGTCCGTCAGGCGGTCAGTACGGCGGCTGTCCGTCAGGTGGTCGGCGCGGCGGTGAGCACGTCTTCGTCGCCATTCCCCGCCCACGTGTCTCCTTCAGTCATGCGCCGGAGAGTTCGCCGAAAAGCGGAAGAGGAGATTCCGAGAAACGCTTGTGGGAGGTGGGCGGCAAAAGGGTGTTTTCGCTCGCGCAACAAGCGCTCGCGTCCGTCGCAGTGGGTGGACAACGCAGAACACATATGCGACTGCAGGCAGGTAGGGGACACAGGCACGTTGTGGTCGGGAGATTGTTACTTTGGCTTTCAAGAGCATTAGTTATGAAAAGAGGCAAACTGGATTCATCTGTCGGCGTTCTCCCTGGGCACGCAAATTCCATACAAGATCGAGAAAACCAGCAAAGATGCAAAGATACAAGGATGGGGTATGCAGGTGGCATTGATCCATATGAACTGCCATATGTTCGGCAGTGCGTATGCAGCCTGTTCAACCAAAACCGTATTCAGGGTTCAAGAGGGCGACAGGACTGAAAGACAGTACCAATTAAATATAGCCAGGAGGCGCCAGCTGACATCTTAGGAATAGCATGGCAAAATACACTAATGCTGTGAGTGTTGCAAAATTATCCGATTTCGGCGAAGAAAAAATACCACGATCAAAGAATAACTTTCTACATTTACCTCCAATTTCTATCTATGATTTTCTTCCTTGCCACTCGAATAATGGCTCATGTAGAATGAATTTATACCACCAACGGTGAAGGCATATCATGCATTTAAGGGCATTTACAATGTGTACAGGTATTGAGATGTGAGATACACAGCATCAGGGTAGTGAAAGTTTGGGAGCCACTGGCGCGTTCTCCGTGCCCATCGTACAAAACTGCGCGACTGAGGCGAACAAAAACTGTCAGCGTAAAGCACCTATCCGATCTTCCAACGAGACGTTCTCCTAGGCGTAAGGATGATTAAAATGAATCAACGAATCGTGTTCAATTGTGAGGACCTTGAGTATTTATGTACATACTACTTATTTATGAATAACTAGGACATAAGCACCGGTATATTTTTAATCGTTTTTTTTTTCCTTTTCTGATGTCCACACCTGTTTCAGATGCAACACAATGAGTATGCCCAGATCGATTTCGTAAGATCTGTTGCATAGTTCAAGACTGGACATTGGTATGAAGTGAGTAGACAGCATATTCTGATTCCCGATATGGTCTAGAGGCTGTAGACATATCCGGAACATGGGCTGTATCTAAATATGTCATGCGCTGGCATTGGCTAAGTACAGGGGCGTCGCCACCAACCAGGGAGGGGGGAGGGGGTGGCAGCGGTGGAAATTTCCCCCTGCCGTGAGACTGGGGGCGCCGCCCCCTGAAATTTGATGAGTCCTCCAGGACGAAAAGGAGGCCCCCAGGACGAAAAGGAGGCCGCAGGATGAAAAGGAGGCTCCCATGTCGAAAAGCAGGTCCCCAGGACGAAAAGGAGCCCCCCAGGTCGAAAAGGAGGCTCTCAGGACAAAAGGGAGGCCCCATTGAAGAAAAGGAGATTCTACAAATTAGGGACCTCCAGGAGGAGGCCCATAATTTGAAAAAGAAGTCACCTAGGAGAGGGTAGGAGGCCCAAGAAATCCAGGGAGTGCCAAAAATTGACACGGAAGCCCCCAGGACGAAAAGGATTGATTGATTGATTATTTGGGCTTAAGGGCGCGCCGACTACAAGGTCATTTAGCGCCCAGGACGAAAAGGAGGCACCCAGGACGAAAAGGACGGTCCACAGGATGAAAAGGAGCCCCCCAGGACGAAAAGGAGGCACCCGGGACGAAAAGGACGTTCCACAGGATGAAAAGGAGGTCCCCAGGATGAAAAGGATACCACGGGGCCAAAAGGAGGGCCCAGTACGAAAAAGAGGCCCTCCAGGCCGAAAAGGAGGTCCCAGAACGAAAAGGAGGCCCCAGGACGAAGAGGAGGCCCCCAGGACGGAAAGGAGGACCCCCGGACGAAAAGGAGAACCCAGGACGAAAAGGAGGACCCAGGACAAAAAAGAGGCCCAAGGACGAAAAGGAAGCCCCCAAGGACGAACAGGAGGTTCACAGGACGAAAAGGATGCCACTTGGACGAAAAAGAGGCCCCACAGGAAAAATGATTCGACAAATTATTGACCTTCAGGAGGAGGCCCATAATATGAAAAAAGTAACCTAGGGGAGGTTAGGAGGCCCCAGAAATCAAGAGAGTGCTAAAACTTGGCACAGAGGCCCCCAACATTGCAAAGGAGTCTCAATACGGGAAGGGAGGCCCAACAAAATGAGAGGAGGCCCTAAGCCGGAAAAGAAAGCCAGTGGATATGATATGAGGTTTCGGAGCAGGGACGTCGCCACCGGGGTGGAGGCAACAGGGGCAATCGTCTTCACCCCTTGCTTTGAGACTTGGGGGGACGCCCCCTGTAATTTGAGACTACTATCCGGAAATGCATAGGACAAAAAGGTGAGCAAGGAGCCCGACAGGACAGAAGATGATGCTGTTAAGATGATGCTCCAGCTCGACATTTTCGGATACCGATCCGGTTGTTGTGGTATAGGTAAAATTTCAGCAATGTGAGTTGATTTATCACGGGATACCAAAATAAAACTGTAAAATTGGGTGGGGGAGTTAGGGTTGAAATCCGACGAATCAGGGAAGAGAATGGTAGATTAGACCCCTCCACAGGATAATTCAGTTAATTACTAATAATTTCATTTCGATAGGTCCCCTCTGACAAAATAGCGGCCGAAATCCCAGGCGCGTGAATTTATTCGCGAACAAGTTGTTATTTTAGCTTGTTTGACAGGTGCCTTCCAGCCAGCATCAAATGTGAGAAAAATTCGCAAATTCCTAAGATTCCGATCAGAACACCAATGTAACCCACTTCTTGTTGTCACCTTCGCGAAATTATCGTCCTAGGACTGAGAAATGGTCGCTTTAGCTTGGCTTAGGGCATGAAGCTTGTGGTAACTTAGGTATTTATCCAAATATTACTTATTTATACCTTGATATGGCCCAGGTCTCGGCGAAAAAAAAGATTGCTATTGCGTGTTGAGTAAATAATGCACCATGCCAAGAACAAACAGTTCATTAATATGAAATCATGTTTCCCATTCCAGAACCTTACTAAGGACCCAAAAACAACAGAACGCCCTAACACAATGGAGGCCCCCCTTCGACCTCGCCCCCTGGAAGAATTTCGTGTCGACGCCACTGGCTAGGTATGCATGTACGAGACGACTACCAAATATGCAGATAACTGGTTGGGTATACCTTCTATGAATGCATCATTTGGGTTCGAACTGGTGAGCCAATAGCAATGAAGATATGCATCGTGTCCGGCTTTAATGCATCATTCTTACCACATCTGATCTGGTAAGCTATGGTTTCCATAGGACGAAACTCACATGCATGAACTAAGTACGGAATCCCAGCGCTTATGATACCAAATTGCCGCTAATCAGGAATGCAGAGCCGGGAAAATTTTGGACGGCTCCGGTTCCGACTTCGGCTCCGACTCCGACTCCGGCTCAGAGAAAAATGTCCCGGCGTCTCCTGCTCCGGCTCCGTACATCCCAAACGTGATCGATCCATTAATTAAGTAAGAGCTAGGGAGATGTAAAAAAGTTAGCCGCGACCACTCAGGGCCGCAAACTTCAGACAATAATACGCAACTTTCCCATATAAACCCTGAATCTATCTTTATACTAGGTATAATGTGTTCATTTTACGTTTGCTAATTTTGTTTAATTTACACCTCTTTCGGAGTCAGAGCCGCCATGATTTTGACGGCTCCAGCTCCGGCTCTGGCTCCGAGCAAAATGTTCCGGCTCCGGCTCCGCATCCCTGTCGCTAATATATCCTTTATTTATCATATCTACACATCCATTTTCGACTCTTGCCCCACATGTTCATGGATAATTTTCCACTTCGACACCCTGGTATCACATTCATTTGAAACACGAAATTTCTGCCCGCTAATTATAAGATTGGTAACCACACTATTTGTGTTCCATCCTCGTCGACAGCGTTAATATACTCATCTCGGGTGGTTTGTTCAATTTCCGTCGTGCATGTAATGGGATGTTCACACGCCGTTACATTGCTTCCATGGTAAAACCCACCATTTACCGCACTAATATAAAAAAATATCCTGCAGGAAACATCTGGCAACAGAGTTACGGCGAAGCAGCGGGCTTTCGGGTGGGCAGTGTGGCGGGAGATGGTGAAACTGGCGGATTGCCTGGGCAGTGTGGCGGGAGATGGTGAAACTGGCGGATTGCCTGGGCAGTGTGGCGGGAGATGGTGAAACTGGCGGATTGCCTGGGCAGAGTGGCGGGATGTGGTGAAACTGGCGGATTGCCTGGGCAGAGTGGCGGGAGATGGTGAAACTGGCGGATTGCCTGGGCAGAGTGGCGGGAGATGGTGAAACTGGCGGATTGCCTGGGCAGAGTGGCGGGATGTGGTGAAACTGGCGGATTGCCTGGGCAGTGTGGCGGGAGATGGTGAAACTGGCGGATTGCCTGGGCAGTGTGGCGGGAGATGGTGAAACTGGCGGATTGCCTGGGCAGAGTGGCGGGATGTGGTGAAACTGGCGGATTGCTTGGGCAGAGTGGTGAGAGGTGATGAAACTGGCGGATTGCCTGGGCAGAGTGGCGGGAGATGGTGAAACTGGCGGATTGCCTGGGCAGAGTGGCGGGATGTGGTGAAACTGGCGGATTGCTTGGGCAGAGTGGTGAGAGGTGATGAAACTGGCGGATTGCCTGGGCAGTGTGGCGGGAGATGGTGAAACTGGCGGATTGCCTGGGCAGAGTGGCGGGATGTGGTGAAACTGGCGGATTGCCTGGGCAGAGTGGTGAGAGGTGATGAAACTGGCGGATTGCCTGGGCAGAGTGGTGAGAGGTGGTGAAACTGGCGGATTGCCTGGGCAGAGTGGCGGGATGTGGTGAAACTGGCGGATTGCCTGGGCAGTGTGGCGGGAGGTAGCGAAACTGACGTCGCGTGGGGCTGGCCAGCAGATTCGTCTCGGCATGCGCGGCGGGCTTGTGACGCGAGATAATCACCGGCGAACAATGGCAGGCGCCGACAGCGGCCACTTCTGCGAACTCCGTCCGCGGAGTCGGCGCGCGATTGGGCGGCGGGCGCGCGGCACGGGTTCGGACGTGTCCGTGTGCCGTTCCACCGCAGACACGTCACGTCTGACCTGTCCGGCGCGCCACATCCACAGGGCTATGTGCCACGCTGTGCGACGGCAAGCGTGGCTTGCAGATTTGACATTCGATGGCTTGCAGATTTGACAATTAACACACGTCGGCGCGCCCGAGATCGAACACCTCGCCGCCGTTGCACCCACCGCAAATTCGGAGAAGCGGCAGTAGCACAAGCCGGCGACTGCGACGAGTATCTGGACATCGGTATGCTTCAGGTGCATGCCGACGTTTTGGAAACACGCCGTCCTGCGTTCATCACATCTTGGGGAATCCAGAGAGAGGATGGTGGGGAGTGTAATCTATGGACCGGTTACAAACAACATTTGGACCAGTTAATCACCTGATGCCACATATATCCAGGAGAAGCTTTGGAAGAACAAGGTGCTGTACTCCTGAGGAAGGCCGGCGGCACTTGTCCGGCCAGGGGAAAGCACTCATTTTAGGTTCAACACTTACCACGCAACGCCATAAGCTCAATTATAAAATTATCTGGTGCTGGGTGCAGGTGTTCTCACCATTTTCCGCCACCCCTATCTCCACGCACTAGCGGATCTAGGAACTCGTAAGGTTGAGAGGGCGCCTGTGGCTGAAAATAAATTGTTCAGCGAGCGGGGGTATGGCGGTGGGGGTACATTGGAACTTGCCACAAGAGCGTCTTTTTCAGCTGAAGAGGTGTCTTTGGCTGAAAACAAAAACGCTTAGCAATGTGGGGTGGGGGTGGGGTGGGGCGCATTCCAGCGGCCCCGCGGAAAGCAGGGGAGACCTTACTACTCCGAGCGGTGCCTGATTCGCCCAGCTTGGGAAGGGATAGGGTGAGTTGCACTGGACGTTCTGATAGGGGCGCTTCTTCCGCCTGAACGGCCGCCCCATTTTCATCGGGCGGTGGCGGCTTTCGGATCCTGAGCGGAGCCAGTCCATTTTCGGCGAACTGTGAGCCGCGGCGAACTGTGGAACACGCCTGGCGAACTCTCGCCAGGCGTGTTCCTGGTGCCGCCGACTTCAGACCAGGTCGCCGCCACACGACGCAACTCCACACAACTGGAGGGGCGCCGGCCTCCAGGCGTGACCGGCGCCAGATGCCCCAGATAGTCTGGCTCACATTGTCGGCTGACCAACGGACCGAGAACAGCGCCACGATGGCCACAGGCACGGCAGTCCGGGTCGTGGCTCAGATGGGCCGCGGCTGCCAGGTACGCGGCCGCGACGGTCGTCACGTATGTGGGCCACCTCCGTCACGTGTGGCGGCCAGTCCACCTTTGTCACGTGTGACGGTCCGGCCACCTCCGTCACGTGTGACGGTCAGTCCACCTTTGTCACGTGTGACGGTCAGTCCACCTCCGTCACGTGTGACGGTCCACGGATTATGTTTTAGTTGAACAGAGACGGTAGGGCGGGGATGGCCGAGTGGTTAAGGTGTCGGGCTGTGGGTACCAAAGGTCCCGGGTTCGACTCTAGCGCCACTCAGGAGATTTCCCAATCCCGCGGTCCACCGGCGAAAGTGTGGGCGGCGCCATTAGCCGTGAATGTGCATAAAGTGTGTCGTGAACCAACCAATAAACAAACAAACAAACAGAGACGGTGGCGGCGCGTCATCTGAAGTGTGTCGTGAACCAACCAATAAACAAACAAACAAACAGAGACGGTGGCGGCGCGTCATCTGAAGTGTGTCGTGAACCAACCAATAAACAAACAAACAAACAGAGACGGTGGCGGCGCGTCATCTGAAGTGGCAGGCCGGTCCCGTGTTCAATTTTCAGTGTTGGAAACCAAGCGAGGATATCAGGGCGCAAGAGATAATAAAGTCAGTGTCGGAGAATATAACGCCAGTCATGCTGTAACACCTGGCAATCCTAAAGCCTGGTTCACACTACGGTTTTTTGACGCTTTCCGAGCGTTTATTCATCGTTTTTAGGTCGTTTCGTCAAACAAACGGAGATTGAACGTATTTTAGGCGCCCGTCAAAACTGCGTCTTACGAACGTTTAACGCGATCTGAGCGTCGCACAGTGTGCACCGGGGCATGAACGGGTAATGAACGTCAATCTGGCGTCCAAAAGATAGATATAGTTTATCTTTTCAACGCCGATTCAGCGTTTAACGTTCTGTTGCCGTGATTGCGTGGCCGCGAGATATTCGAAGTTGTGTTGGCTGTCTATAACCAGGTGAGAAGCATTGATTTGCTTGCGGATATAATATTACATTTCCTAGAACACTTCTTGACCACGTGGTAGAGAGGTAGCACTGGAAAATAGTCTCAGTCGGAATTGTGTGCAATATTGTGTTGTGTTTGTGTTTCATTGGTACTGAAAAAAAACATGCTTATTCACCCAAGATGGAAAGGTGGAAAGTAATATTTTGGGGTTGTGCATGCAGCCCTGACAAAATCTTGCAAGTATCTCTGAAGAACATAGCCATGCAGAAAATCATTGGCCCACTGAGTTATAAGTGCCTATTGTAAGCAATGAAAAACCCTCGACAATTTCTGATACTCCAAACACAACTTGGCACTGCCAGGTTATGCATGATGGTGAACATCGTATTCATAATTTCCATTGCTGTAAATCCAAATTCATTGGAATTTTCAGAGCCAAAAGCATTGCTTGTGCATGTCCAGTGCCAACTACACCTGCTCTCTTTTTCTGATGTGTGCATGATACGCACATTGAAATATGTACATGCTAATTTTGGTCCTCACTATGTTAAGGTGCACTTAAGCTGATGTCCCAAGGTAGGCTGCAAAGTTAACCCATCTATTTTGTCTGCAGACTCATGGTTCGGCATGTTGGGACGTGTTGTTCAGCATGGGCAACTAGCCGATGGTGTCCACAAAATGCAACGAAGGAGAGCCCCTGTGACTCAATGTTGCACTTTTGCATAAAATTTTTATGTCTGGCATATCCCACAACAACACCCAAATCCTTCTTTTGCTCAGTCCCAACTCGCAATTGGTCACTCATCAAGCATGCATCCTTGGTATGCTGTCTACCTACATGCATTATCTTGCACTGATCAAAGTTACATTTCATTTGTTACTTGTTGACCACTTCACATGCTGTTCCAACTATTTTTGTTGTGAGTTTTCATGGCCAAGCAAAGCAAAAATACGTGAAGCTTGTTAGTTAGTTAGTTAGTTGGGCTTAGGGGCGCTTCGACTGCTTCGGTCATACAATGCCCATAACAATGTTAGATTGACAGCTTAGGATGATTGGTGCCAACAGTAATACACGAACATTCATAATACGGCCAGATATCAGTGAAACGGTAAAAGAAAAAGAGCAGGCGCAAGCAAACATCAGCGAAACAGTGAAATGGGAGTAGCATCAGTGAAACAGCGAAACGGGAGTAACATCAGTGAAACAGTGAAAGGGAAGTAACATCAGTGAAACAGAAAGAGCAGGCGCAAGCAAGCATCAGTCTAACAGTGTAACAGGGTTCATGCGAAAAGCAGTATTCGAGACTTCATAAGACATGCAAATCACTAGTGTCACATGTCCGCGAGGTCTGCAAATCGCTTCAACTTGATATCCGAGGGAAAGCGACACAGCTGTCTTGAAACGTGAAGCATGTAATATTATGCAACTTGTGCTATCCAGTTGAACTGAGCAAGGCTGAACTGAGGCTATCACAGCATTCAACATCACTTGTTCAACAATGATGCAATATATCATCACATCACAAAGAAGATCACAGAGAATGTATGCTTTTCTACGGAGAGATTCGTGATTTGACTAAAACTCCTGCCATTCATGGCACATTAGCCGGTTTGCATATTTTTCACAAATTTGTTTACCAGTGCATACTATTCACAAATTTTCACAAATCAATTTACCAGTCAGAATGGTCTCATTGGCGTCATAATTGATTCGCAGCGAAGCGCAAAACGAACGTTTTCATTCGGGGAAACAGCGTGTGTTATTCCCGGTGTATTTCAGCTCGTTTTACGACGTCTATCTTCTGTTCGATATCAGTTCGTTTTACGAACGTTTGACGCTCCAATTGCCAAGTGTGAACCGGGCTTAGAAGTCCCCTCCCCCGGCTACTCTCGTGCGTCTGTGTAGATCACCATCAGCGTACACCGAGGACAAACGTAGCGCGAATCACTGAGCGGCGCGGTGTGAGCCGACTTCGCCGCCACGCCCACCCTGGCGCCACATTGGCAGCATGGGTGTGCGGCGACTGCCTGCGCACAGGACGCGCGTCACATCCAAAGGTCCAAGCAGTGCGCACCTGCGGATCAAGAGCGGCTCGATAGACGACGCGACGTCGCGCTATTCCTAGTGCGACGACCGTTCGGGGAACCACCACCTGGCCGGACGCCGGCCGCTCGCAGTCGATAACGCCCCGCCCGGGAGTGATACCGCCACATGTGTGCAGTGCCGCCACACAGACGTGTGTGCAGTACCGCCACACAGACGTCACCACATGTGTGCAGCACCGCCACACAGACGTCACCACATGTGTGCAGTACCGCCACACAGACCTCACCACATGTGTGCAGCACCGCCACATGTGTGCAGTACCGCCACACAGACCTCACCACATGTGTGCAGCACCGCCACACAGACCTCACCACATGTGTGCAGCACCGCCACATGTGTGCAGTACCGCCACACAGACGTCACCACATGTGTGCAGTACCGTCACGCAGACCTCACCACATGTGTGCAGCACCGCCACACAGACGTCACCACATGTGTGCAGCACCGCCACACAGACGTCACCACATGTGTGCAGTACCGCCACATGTGTGCAGTACCGCCACACAGACGTCACCACATGTGTGCAGTACCGCCACACAGACGCCACCACATGTGTGCAGTACCGCCACACAGACGTCACCACATGTGTGCAGTACCGCCACACAGACGTCACCACATGTGTGCAGTACCGCCACACAGACGTCACCACATGTGTGCAGTACCGCCACACAGACGTCACCACATGTGTGCAGTACCGCCACGCAGACGTCACCACATGTGTGCAGTATCGCCACACAGACGTCACCACATGTGTGCAGCACCGCCACACAGACGTCACCACATGTGTGCAGTACCGCCACACAGACGCCACCACATGTGTGCAGTACCGCCACATGTGTGCAGTACCGCCACACAGACGTCACCACATGTGTGCAGTACCGCCACACAGACGCCACCACATGTGTGCAGTACCGCCACATGTGTGCAGCACCGCCACACAGACGTCACCACATGTGTGCAGTACCGCCACACAGACGCCACCACATGTGTGCAGTACCGCCACATGTGTGCAGCACCGCCACACAGACGTCACCACATGTGTGCAGTACCGCCACACAGACGTCACCACATGTGTGCAGTACCGCCACGCAGACGTCACCACATGTGTGCAGTACCGCCACACAGACGTCACCACATGTGTGCAGTACCGCCACACAGACGTAACCACATGTGTGCAGTACCGCCACACAGACGTCACCACATGTGTGCAGTACCGCCACACAACCAGACATGTGTGTTGATTTGCATACTTTGCATTTGTTGACTATTTGCATTTGGATGTGTTCCTCTCCCCAATGTTGGCTTCCCTCAATAATGTATCATCTGGAGCATGGGACCATACGGGGCGGGCCACGATCAAAATGGACCAGCCATTTCCTCCAAGTGTTGCATCCCTCCTCAGAAATCCACGCCCCTGCAGTCAGGTATAACCGCTTCATGTAACTGACGCCGCCGCACATGTATGAAACTATAGTGTCTAGCACCCCCCCCTGATGATGCAGAGAACAGAATCATCTCCCATGATCTTGAGTCGGGACTAAGTGTCCACATCTATCAATAAGTGTCCACTCTCCGATGATACAAAGAGACAGGATCGTCTCCGACATCGAGTCGGGGTTATATTGATGGTTCAACAGCACCCCTCAAACCAGAAAAATTGTCGATACCAGTAATCTAGAGTGGCGACCAATTTGGCGTAGTGTTTGGTGTGTTTAATGCGTGCGTGCGTGCGTGCGTGCGTGCGTGCGTGCGTGCGTGCGTGCGTGCGTGTGTGTGTGTGTGTGTGTGTGTGTGTGTGTGTAATTGGGGTTTTAGGGCGCATCGATCATGGTAGATCATCATGGTAGATCGGTCAGATGTGTGGGGAACTTGTCCTCTCCCACAGTTCACACACCACAGACTGTCCAATTAGCACCTGTCGAGGGTGTGATCCGCCGATCCACATCGGCCGCATGCATGGGGACCGCGGTAATGCTGGGTCGTGTGACCATATCGCTGGCATCTGTAGCACCTAATGGGGTTGGGGACAAAAGTCGAACCTTCACCCGGACATATCCCACCGACACTGTGGATGGAAAGTCGGTGGAGTTAAAAGTAAGAATGATGTTTGTTGCATCAAGTTCCCCTCCCCTTCGCTTCCTCATTATCTGCGCCTCCAGCACACCGTATTCAGCCAATCCGTCAACGATCTCTGCTTCCGTGGCATCCCTAAGATCGTAGCAATTAATCACTCATTTGCAGAAATTCTCTGTATTGCGGGGTTGGACATTTACTGGGATGGCGATATCTCTAGGCCCATCTGGGGTACGTATACTATATATGAATTTATCTAAGTCTAAAGCTTTTCTCGCATCCTCTTCGTATCGAAATTCCACCTAGATCCCTTCATCCCGTAATTTGTAACAGCGCGTCAGAGTTCCAAGGGTTCCAAGGCGGTCACATCCTCGCTTGCGTTGAAAGGGGGAGAGAGATGAGAGCCTTTTTTTCTCTGGGTCGGTGGATTTGAGGAACAGGATGCACCGAGTAGATATTCTCGGCGTCGAGGTAGGACCAGAGTATCCAAAGTGTATGCATCTTTTAGGTGCGTTATCCGGGTGAGACATGCGTGTTGCAGTCACGACTGAGCCAGCCAGCCAGTCGTGTCGCAGACACGACTGGCTTACATCAAGGCGGCACGTGGTCTGGTCCTCGTGTGAGGAACCGACCACAAACATATAATTGCTTCTCACACACAAGGTAGCAGGTTGTAATAAGGAAGCGCACCTGCCCCGGAAATCCAATTAATTGTGGAACACGATGAGGCTCAAGTTATCGCAGTACCTGGCGGTGCTCGTAAGATCGGCTCTGGTGAATATTTATTAACGGTCTTTTGTGGTTAATTGCATGAATCATACATTTCGCTAAGTTGTGCTAATGCTATTTTATATTTGTTCCTTCACTTTTAATATCAGCTAATGTCCCATTACTGCACCAAAAAACGCATAATGTAAAAGAGCACATCTAATATTTTATATTTGCCCGTATAGCCGATTCCATAAGAACTGAATCCGGTCGCGATCCGTCATGTAAAGTTTCGTGTCTCTGAAATGCTATGCTTACATGGACATTGGACCATTCACTAAATAACCACTGCAACATTCAGGTTCCATGGTCAATTCGAAATAGCTTGCTGTATGTTTCATGTTGAAACAAACGTCGTGGCAACAGGGCAAGCCCACCGAAGATCCATATCAACAGATGCGTCACAAACGCCTCGTCGACTTCGCAGAACAACATTGCAATACCTTCCACTTGGGAAAAAGGAGGCAAACCGCTGAAAAGCTCGGCGAGCTGGGCGAGATTCGAACAGGCTGTGTGTGCCGAAACCACTCACGAGCAGAAGACGTGTCGTCCGACGGCGACGCAGACGGCCGGCAGCGTGAAGCTGGCCACCAGCGGGGACGCCTCCATGAAGCTCTCGTTCAGCAGTGGCAGCCAGAAGAACAGCACCAGCGCGTACACAGCCAGCGCCTGGCTGATGGCCAGGTCCACCACCCTGCGGACGAGGTCACGAGCAGGTCAGGCCGGCTCGGACAGGTCGCAGACAGGTCGCACGGGTGTTACACCGGGGCGGGGAGGTTAGACAGGCGCTCAGCGCGGTCGGAGGCAGAACAATTGTAGGAGTAGCCAGGAAGGTGCAACGAAGTTCAATTCTGGTTCTAGCCTTAGCAGCACATCAAGCAGAGAAAGTATAACTGCGGAACGCATGTGTATAGGCTGTTTTCCGACTTGTCATGACCCTCTCTCGGATCCAGCCCCCCGGCGGCGTCTCTGCCTCACGGATCAGAGGACTCGTGGCACGTAACCCCCACGTCATGCGACATGTGGCCCCACGCCATGTGGCATGTGGCACCACGCCACGTGGCATGTGGTCCCCAAGCCATGTGGCATGTAGCCTCACGCCATGCGACATGTGGGCTTCACATGTGACATACGGCCACATAGTCTATGTAAAATGTGGCCATACGCCATGCGACATGTGGCCCCACGCCATGTGGCATGTGGCACCACGCCACGTGGCATGTGGTCCCCAAGCCATGTGGCATGTAGCCTCACGCCATGCGACATGTGGCCTTGACATGTGACATACGGCCCCCTAGTCTATGTGAAATGTGGTCCCACGCCATGTGGCATGTGGCACCACGCCATTGCGACATGTAGCCCGACACCATGTGACATGTTACCTCAACGTCATGCGACATGTGGTCCTCACTGTTTATAACTTGTGGCCCCAACGCCAGTATAACTGGAGCAATTACTGCGCAAATCGGAGTCTACTCGAAGACGGGGATCCTACACGCACACATATAGATACATACACAGTCGGACATTCCACACATTGTCGGCTTCTTACAGACTGTCATACTGTCAGGCCATCAAACTGTTAGCCCGTCAGAACGTCAGATTGTCAGCCTGCCAGGCTTTCAGAACCCCATACTATTCGGCTTCAAAACCCGTAAACGGCGACTGGCGGAAGGTTTGTGCATTCCACGCGTCTATCAGCACCCTGTTCCAATACGTCTGATGCGTCGTATCTTTACCCCATCCAACTTGGGCGATTGACGTGGCCAGAGCTGCGCGGCTCCCACGCCTCGGAAGCTATCTCCGGGTGTAATGTCACAGTCTCTTGGCTTGAAGGGGACAGTGACGGTACGTCCCGACTTGCCCACTTCACAACGTTCGCCCACGGAACTGCGCGTGAGAGCGTTGTCGGCGGATGACGCTGGCGAAAATATTCTTTATCGCGGTCGATCAAGGATAGCCGCTGGTCTTAGCGGTGGCTGACGATACAAATATTAATTGAGGTCGGTTTTGACATCAACTGACCATCAAATATAAGCGCTTAGGATGGTAACACGAAGCGATAGCACGGCGTGTCGCTTCACGCAAGAAGCACTTCGGGTTGAACAAACACTAGCTTCCTCTGCACAGGCTGTGAAGGAAAAGCATATAGCGCGGGTGAAGTATCGAAACATGTATACGGAATGGAAGAGGTCGGGTAATCTAGGGGTAAGTTTCCCGTCTCACAATCGAAAAGTTGTGGGTTCGAGTCTCACCTGTCGCTACTCTTCGCCCGTGACCAATCGGCGTGAGAGATTGGCCCTACATAACTCAACGGTCGATGTATCGGAAAACCAATAGCCAGCCAGCCATACGGAGAAGAAATATACCACTTAACTGCAATATGTCGACCCAGTGTCTTGAAGTTTTTCTCGTGTCCTTGAGTGGGAGGATGGTGATGCAAGAAGATGGATTTGATGTGCAAATGTATATGGATAATGCCTATTGATGGGCTATTTCTATGACCTTGTTTGTTTGATGGTGGTGATGACGTCAGCAGTGTAACTCCTGCCTTTACCAGTCAGCCGTGCTGCTGCCAGAAGCCATACACGCTTTTTAAGGCACAAATATCCTTCACAGCCTGTGGCAAAAAAGCAAAAATGGTACTTAATGATGCCAAAAAGAAAAGTGACATAAAACCCAATTGTCATTAGGTGTCTCCACTAATTGAATAATTGCAGGGCACTGTCTCGGCGACTTGAGACCATGGCCTCACATGTTGACTACAGACGGCCTAATCAAGTTTAGGAATGTATGGCAAACTTTAACTAAGCCTCTATATATTTGTTTAGAACACGCGGGGAATTTTACTCCTGTTACCGGGTAGTGTGACGGTCGACAGTTAAAAAAACAATTAGTTTGAATCGGCTGTTGTAGCTTTCAAGAAATCCGTAGATATATTTGTGGTATGGTAAAACTTTGGGAAACAATATTTCAAGCCTAGCATAAATCGGATTCAACCAGTTGATATTCTGAATTACAACACCCGTAAGTGAACTAACTTCACTTCAAGACATCAATGAGAAAAAAAAACAGGAGAATATTTAGAAATTTTGTATTCAAACTTCCGTAGATATATCGGTCAATCAAAAGAAAAGAAATCGATACAAACACAGCCAATCAAAAGGGCGAGCCATTGATCTAAGACGTCGCCACTTGCCATAACACGCGATCTGGGATCTGTCAAGACCCTCAATGTCCATATGGGAGCCAGACTTAGAGGTCGTAGAGATCAGTGTAGTGAGGATAGGGATAAGGGCAGATAAACTGATCAGTGGTTACCGACATTTATGGATTTATATCACTTAATTTCAGCACCACCACCTACCTTTTTTCGCACGGGAACTAAATTACCTCTTGATTACTTGTCTCTCCAATCATAAACTTGCTTGTATGATTCAGCAATCTGCATGCTCCATCTTGTTCGACCTCACCATAACATCGCGGGACCTCGGAAACTATGGCTCATGTCATTGCGGAGCTGCACGTTCAGAGGTGCAGCACTAATGCCTGTCACATCACCCGTGCCAAGAGCGCGGGTGCTCTATTCGGGAGAATAAATATTCAATACCTTGATTTAAATTCCGAAATACATAATCCTCCTACCAAACTTTTTTTTATTAGATGACAGTCCCCGGGTCGTGCTATCTGATCAGTTGTAAAACAAGAAGAGAGGGCAATATGAATGTCGTTGGACATACCGTCATGCATTTCAGGTATATATATATATATATATATATATATATATATATATATATATATATATATATATATATATATATATATATATATATATCTCAATTAATCAACTAACCTTACCATACTCTAGGCAATTACACAACACATTCCAGCTGTGATGAGTGGAGCGGCCATTATGCCTGGCTGGCGTCGGCGTGCAGCGGCCACGTTAAGGAAAGCGTGAACCCGAACTGAAACTGCCGGCACGGCCCCGGGCGCCGCGCCGCTAGCCACAATTACATTCGGCGCCGGCATCTGCCGAGAACAATCAGCATTTCGCCGACCGCCGCCGGCCGCCGTCGGTCGTACCCGGAATGCATGCATGAGCGCAGTGACATCACGTCGCGCGAGCGGTTTTGCTCGCGAAGCACCTCCGAGAACCGGAGTCGTGCGGCCGTCATTGGCCGACGGCGGCGGCCGGCGCCCCGACAGGCTTCCGGGAGAGCGCGGCTGCGTTGCAGGCGTCCGATGCCGGCACTCTTCCCGGGCCGTCGTGAACAACTTGCCTTCGTGCGAGCAGGCTGGGGTTGCGTGAATAGCCCTTGGTTGTGTGCTAAACTGGGAGCTTGTGCGCAGTGTCCTAAAATTACTTCACCATTAACTGTGTGGATGAAGAAAGAAGTTGCTTGGGAATAGTGAAAGATTGGAAGAAAATAAAGGATCGTCACTTAAGGATTAAAAAAGCGGAATGCCTTTCACTTCAGTCACATGCATTTTACATTTTTTAGCAGTCGTATGTATAATGACTGCCCACACATGTAACAAAATGGTAAAAACCTAAGACAAGGATGAAATAGCACAATTCCATTAAGTGTGAATTTCCAGGCCACGTGATCAATTATTTTACACTGCTTGTGCGTGGGTGTAGGAGATTCAACCATTCTTTTTCTGAGGGGTTGGATTTTAAAGCTAATTATTTCTAGTCAACACAACAGAGTTCATTGCTGATATCGGAGGGAACTGTGGACAGGAACATGGTCCCAAGCCCCGAAGATTATACCCATAATATTGTATTTGTATTGTCATAAATATCAGCCAGCTCATGTGCTGAATTACTGAAGTAGTCAGCGAGTACAACAGCTCAGACACAACCAATCGCGAAATTAAAAAATACACGTGAATGCCCCGGCACTGAATAGCTCAGATTCGCATGGATGACCTGGGGCTGTGCGAATGACCTGCACTAGTGTGAGCAACTGACCCCATACGAATGTCCCGAGTTCGCGTGAAACGCTCCCGGTGGTGAAAATAATGAGGCTTTTGTGAAGCTGTGGTAGTGTCATTCAGCTACGTTCTAGTTATTTCATCATAAGGTTACCTCATGGCTTGTTGGGAATCGTGTTGAATACATTTCAGCATAAAGCTGTGACGCAATTGCACGAGATAATATTCAGTAATGTATTCTTACTCAAGGGTGTCAAATTCATGTGATTAGACGACGATACATGGAGATAACGGGGCGGCCGGAATAGATTGAGGGCGACCATACAGAGTCCCATATTAACATTGAAATAATTTGGTGGTGCCGTCAATTGGGGGCATATGCCCCGCATGTATTGCTATACTGAATCGACACACATGTTCATGCAGACACACTCACAAAACCCTGTCAATGACATTGGTCATTGGCAGCAATACCATCTAAGGAATGCTAAATTGACATGCGCAATGCAAAGTTGTTACTTCTTGTTACAATTATGCACCTAAATTACGAATTACGAATTACGATCATTATTTCCAGCTACTTAATGTTAAACGAAGCTATAATGCTACAAAATTAGCACCATCCTCGCGCGACGACGTTCCAAGTCCGGCTGTATTCTGGATTGGATTGTGGCTTTAGGACGCACTCAGTAGCTGAAGCCATATGGCGTCGCCTGCCTCTCACCATGGCAGGAAGGGTGGGTATCACGGGGAATCGAACCCCGTACCTCTGGCTTGCCAGACGCTCAGCTTAACGGGGAGGGGATGGCCTAGTGGTTAAGGTGTTGGGCTCTGGGTACCAAATGTTAGGGTTCGACATTGGCGCCGCTCCGGACATTTCCCAATCCCGCGGCCCACCGGCGAAACAGTGTGGGCGGCGTCATTAGCCATGAATGTGCAGAAAGTGCGTCGTGAACCACCCAATAAACAAACGTTCAGCCTAACCACTGAGCTACCGACCCCATCGGCTGCATTCTATACAGCAGTGTGTCCTGATCACCAGCGGAATTACCATATTGCCAGCACCATTATTCTGTCACCAGTTCCATTACCGGGTTACCATTCACGGCGCCTAACATTTACTACAGCTGCAACTTTCTTGGCAACGACACGCTCGCCCGGTTACCGGTCCCATTATCCGGTTACGAGCATCATTACCCAGGCGTCGGTACCATTACCCGGCTGCCCAGCATGAAATTTTTCAAGAAAATGGGTGGAAAATACCACCAAATGAATGTTCAATCAACCTCCCTGTCTATGGCTTTTATGACATCCTTGCTTACTAGCTGCTGATTATGAAGCCAATATGAACTCAACTGAAGACATCCTGATGCCCTTCAACAATTCAAATATGCCATAGTTTGGGTGCATCAATGACCTCTGATCAGGAAATCTCCTGAAACCATATCACACCAAACCAGCCTCTTCTGTTTCAGATAGTCTACCCAGTATCCTGAAACCCGGTATCATCCAGCACTCCTTAAGTCCTTATTCAGCAAGCAATGAAGCCCTGCATTGAATACAATATGCAGGCTTATTGAAGTTGCTCAGTGATAAATTATTCCACTTCCTGAATATACAACTTTCTGAACACTCAATTTACATCCTGCTCCAAGAAGTATCAGCATTCTGCTCATTGATATGAAGTATTTATGTGTCCTTTGTAATAGTATCTTGTTTATAGATAGCATGTGCATGCCCTCAATATGGAATGGTGTTACATGAACATTTTGCAATGCAATATTGGGTAAAGGGATGACCTATGTGATATGGGATACAATACCAGTTCATCATAGTTATTATTCTCCTTATCCGGAATACATCTTTTTTAAATTATGAATCTTGAAACAAATGATAAAGGTCCAGTCATAAGCACCTACACCATCAACTCAAATTTTAGTCTCAGGCATCAAAAACATTTTAAATTACACTAATAACATGTCAAATTTTGACATCCTGCTATGCTCATTTCGACATCTCACACCTAATGAAAAACCAATATTTTAACCCTGCGGCTGCCAACACCAGTGCCCAGCGACCAGCGCCATTACCCGAGCCGTTGGTAGTACTGTCCGATTGGCAGTGTCACTGCCCGGTAACGAGCGCCATTACCCGTGTCATTGTTACCATTGCCCGGCTGCCTGGACCACTGTTCGGTGACGAGCGTCGTCGGCGGGACGTTGGCACCATTGCCTGGACCAGGTGTGCCATTACCAGCCAGGTGTGCCATTACCAGCCGGATGTGCCATTGCCCGGGCAGTCTGTGCCATTGCCCAGGCGACAGTACCATGATCCGGTTGCAAGCACCACTGTCCGGTAACGAGCAGCACTGTCGGGGCGGCCGGTGCCATTGGCCGGGCGGCCGGCACGTCTGAGTCGGGTCGTGACGAGTGACCATCAGCCGGCGCGGCGCCGGCAGACCGATCCGACCTTCTCCATCAGCGGCGCCCTTGTCTGGCGCGGCGACGACACGGCCGCACCGGGATGGCCGGCCCGCACGCCCACCGCCGGCGGCCGCTTCTCGGGCCGGCGTGGTGTGGTGTGGTGTAGTGAGGTGTGGTGAGGTGTGGTGTGGTGAGGCGTGGTGTGGTGTGGTGTGGTGTGGCGTGGCGTGGCGTGGCGTGGCGTGGCGTGGCGTGGTGTGGTGTGGTGTGGTGTGGTGTGGTGTGGTGTGGTGTGGTGTGGCGTGGCGTGGCGTGGCGTGGTGTGGTGTGGTGTGGTGTGGTGTGGTGTGGTGTGGTGTGGTGTGGTGTGGTGTGGTGTGGTGTGGTGTGGTGTGGTGTGGTGTGGTGTGGTGTGGTGTGGTGTGGTGTGGTGTGGTATGGCGTGGCGTGGCGTGGCGTGGCGTGGTGTGGTGTGGTGAAGTGTGGAGTGGCGTGGTGTGGTGTGGTGTGGTGTGGTGTGGTGTGGTGTGGTGTGGTGTGGTGTGGTGTGGTGTGGTGTGGTGTGGTGTGGTGTGGCGTGGCGTGGCGTGGCGTGGCGTGGTGTGGTGTGGCGTGGCGTGGTGTGGTGTGGTGTGGTGTGGTGTGGTGTGGTGTGGTGTGGTGTGGTGTGGTGTGGTGTGGTGTGGTGTGGTGTGGTGTGGTGTGGTGTGCGGCGTGGAGCAGAGACGACGCCGCATCTGCCACCCGGCGATCTCGACTGGTCCGTAGATGACGGCGGCTGTGGCACGCTCGGTGGCCCTCGGCGGTCTGCGCGAGCGACCCGACCGGATGCGGGGTGCTGTCGCGACCCCCGACTATCTGCACGAACGACACGACATTTGGCATATGTACGTATGCAATTACGTACAATTGTCATATGTACATTTGCGCATACGTACGTACATTTGCGGAAGCTCAAATGCACGTAAGCGTACGTAAGCTCAAAAGTACGTAAGTTCAAACGTACGTATTGCGCAAATGTACGTATGCACAAAGGTACGGATGCGGAAATGTACGTATGCGCAAAAGTACGCAAACGAAAATGTACGTAAACGCAAAAGTACGTAAACGCAAATGTACGTATGCGCTTAAGTACATTTGCGCATACGCATATTTGAGCATGCATGCTTTTGCGCTTACGTACATTTGCGCATGCGTACTTTTGCGCATATGTACATTTGCGTTTACCTACTTTTGCACTTATGTACATATGCTTTTACGCACTTTTACGCATACGTACATTTGCGCTTACGTACTTTTGCGCATGGGCGCTAAATGACCACACCTGGTCGATGCGCCCTAAAACTCAAATAACCAACCAACGTACTTTTGCGCATACGTTCATTTGCGCATACGTTCATTTGCCATACGCCATAGTTTCCATACGCCATTTCATTTGCCATACGCCAGTATGCATTGGCATTGTTGCATTGTTGCATTGCCATTTATGCATTGTTGTTCAATGCTTGTTTTTCCGTGAAATTATTCGCGAAGAATTTGTTCTTTTTCAGCTTGTGTGACAGGTGCCTTGCAGCCAGCACCAAATGTTATAAAAATTAACAAATTCTTAAGATGGCGATCAGAAAACCGATGTAACTCACTTCTTGTTCACGTCACCTTCGCGAAATTATCGTCCGAGGACTGAGAGATGATCGCTTAAGCTTTGCTTAGGACATCAAGCTGGTGGTAATAAATAACAGTAGTGATGAATCTAGCTATATTCAGTTATTCCTGGAGGACATACAAGTCGGTTGGTCAATGGGAGGTATCTGTAAGATATGCTTAGCATCAGTCCCGCCAACTCGCTGCAATCTAGAGGTCAGAGGGAAGATTCTTCTGTTCGAGAAAGCATTGAGACGTTGGTCGGTTTTGAGACTTAGGTATTTATCCACATATTACTTATTTATAGTCTGGTATGGCCCAGTTTTCAGCGAAAAATGATCCTTGCTATTGCGTTTTGAGTAAATAATGCACCAAGCCAAGAACAAACAGGACGCCAGTATGAAATCATGTTTCCCATTCCCGAACCATACTAAGAGCCTAAAAACAATAGGACGCCCCAACACCATGGAGGCCTCCTTTCGACCTTGCCCCCTGGAAGTTTCGTGGCGATGCCACTGCATCCCAGGCGAGTTCTGGTCCCCCTCCTAGGAGAGTTCTCTCCCACTTCGAGGGGAGCCATCTCCCTGAATCGCGCTAGAACCGAGGAAAATCGGCGTTTTGCTTACCACGAATATCGCGCGCCGCGCGTCGCAAATACCACATTTTATTCTAAACACGAGGTCAGGTCAGGGTAGGATCCAGATAGCGGGTGAAGAGGGTGACCGCCCCCCCGCCCACACATCTTGGGACCCGAATGAATTCCCCTATCTGAATAAGACTCCCTTCAGAATGCTCGCTTATACCTCCCCCCACCTCTTCGCCTTCATGCTTCAGCGAGACGCCCTTCTGAGTAGAAAACGCGCCGCTCCAGGGATACCCGAGTACACCCATCTTGAAGTTGTCTTAATATGTGGCGCCCCTCCGGGAATATGGCGCCCCCTCAAAATTACAGGATTTACATAGTGCATTGCTGCTTTAGTCAACCGTGATGTTGCAGAACACGATTTGATTGATTCCATCCATGGTGTTTCGGCGGAAACATTCGCTTGTTTCGAATATGAGGAAACGACTTGGCGGCTACCTGTCAGCCTCATGGCAGATATACTGTTGGTCGACTCAGCATTTATCGTGCCTGATTAAGCAACGCCAGCTTTGCGATCTCCAGCCTGCAAATCCACACGTTGCAGCGCTTGTCGTGTATTTATGGCATAGCATGCCCAGTCATTGCACTGTTCAAATGTCGGCGTTTTCACAAGAGTTCTGAAGACTACAGGATTCCGCAATTCCACTTCTTTCCCACACGGAAATGCATCAATTAATTCAATTTTACGAGATGTTACAGAAACTTTGGGACTAATGCAAGTTTCAATTCAAAATGCTTTCCATCACATTGGGTACAAAAATCCAGGGTAAATTATTATTGCAATTCATTATACATTAATTGTCATTGATGTGCATGCTTGGTGAGTAGCCAAAAATGCCTGATTCGTGACTTACCCTTCACCAAATTGATACAATCTTGGGTTCACATAGCCTCAAGTTATCGCCATAAGCCCATTTTGTTTTTCACTATAACCTTGTTTCCATGGCAGGTTTGAATTGTGATCGGATTTCCACAATTAATCGAATCCGGATTACATGGAGCGTGTCCATGACCATTGTCTGGGAAACCGGGATTACATGTGGGACTTCCGAATTCGGACTTGTTGAGAAGTCCCGGATTTGTTCATAGTTGCGGCGTACGTGCGACGTTTCCATTCAATACCAAACAACGTATGCCACAGAGGTGTGGGCTACGTCGTTGCATGAGGGACTGGAAGAGGGCTTGCTGTTATTTGCGAATTTATTATATAATATTTTATTGTATTATGTCATATATAGCATTATATATTATACTATAAGCCCGGTCACCCCTCACCAAAAACCTTCCAAAAACGACGCCGGCGCTGACGGCGGATGAAGCAGGAAAAGGACGTGAAGTGAATACTACCATATGCTTTTAACTCCTCGGAAATCTGGATTTCATCAGGAAATTTTCTTTCTCAACCGGATTCGGAAATCCAATCCAGTTAGCTGACGAAGGCGTTTCCATGACTTCAGAAATCCGGATTGGTAAGGAAATCCGGATTTGCCAGCGTCATGGAAACGGGGCTTATATTCACTAACCCACTTGTACCACCCCGGCTCAACTCGGAAGACGATTTTACCGTCTTCCGAGATGAGCCGCCATGGAGCTAACCATCCCCATGGGCGCAATTTTAATTCAGTACCAGGACCCGATATCAACCACACACAATGTTACTGGAACCGCATCGACGACCGCCGCTTCTCGCAAACACAGCCCCGTAATACTGATACCACATGTTCACGCGGGGAATTTCCGCTATCTCCTGTCGTTACGTGCGTCTGGCATTGGAAAACATTCCACCACCCCACCACCCTTCCCCTGCGTGCGCGGCGGCCACTTCTCGGAAAGGTGGGCCGCGCCGACTCGCCGGCCCAGTCAAACTTCGCCAGAAGTGGCGGCCAGTCGCCGACACGTTCCAACCAATGGGCCAACCGCCGACCCAGAGGTGCACGGGCGTCCCCTTTCCGTGGGGACCTGCCGCGGGCCGGTTCTGTGAAGCGGCCGGCCGGGCCGCAGCGACGCAGTCGTTTGTCGCACCCCTCCCGGTCCGCGGCCACTCGTGGCTTTCCACACATCCAGCCCCCAACAACCAGTACGTATGACGGCCAGATTCCTGCCGACCCCGGACCCAGGCCAGCAGCACTGTTGTCGGCGCCCCGTCTGTCCGGACCCAGGTCAGCAGCACACTGTTGTCGGCGCCCCGTCTGTCCGGACCCAGGCCAGCAGCACACTGTTGTCGGCGCCCCGTCTGTCCGGACCCAGGTCAGCAGCACTGTTGTCGGCGTCCCGTCTGTCCGGACCCAGGCCAACAGCACACTGTTATCGGCGCCCTGTCTGTCCGGACCCAGTTCAGCAGCACTGTTGTCGGCGCCCCGTCTGTCCGGACCCAGGTCAGCAGCACACTGTTATCGGCGCCCCGTCTGTCCGGACCCAGGTCAGCAGCACACTGTTATCGGCGCCCCGTCTGTCCGGACCCAGGTCAGCAGCACACTGTTATCGGCGCCCCGTCTGTCCGGACCCAGGTCAGCAGCACACTGTTATCGGCGCCCCGTCTGTCCGGACCCAGGTCAGCAGCACACTGTTATCGGCGCCCCGTCTGTCCGGACCCAGGCCAGCAGCACACTGTTATCGGCGCCCTGTCTGTCCGGACCCAGGTCAGCAGCACTGTTGTCGGCGCCCCGTCTGTCCGGACCCAGGCCAGCAGCACACTGTTATCGGCGCCCCGTCTGTCCGGACCCAGACCAGCAACACACTGTTATCGGCGCCCCGTCTGTCCGGACCCAGACCAGCAACACACTGTTATCGGCGCCCCGTCTGTCCGGACCCAGGTCAGCAGCACACTGTTATCGGCGCCCCGTCTGTCCGGACCCAGGTCAGCAGCACACTGTTATCGGCGCCCCGTCTGTCCGGACCCAGGTCAGCAGCACACTGTTATCGGCGCCCCGTCTGTCCGGACCCAGGTCAGCAGCACACTGTTATCGGCGCCCCGTCTGTCCGGACCCAGGTCAGCAGCACACTGTTATCGGCGCCCCGTCTGTCCGGACCCAGGTCAGCAGCACACTGTTATCGGCGCCCCGTCTGTCCGGACCCAGGCCAGCAGCACACTGTTATCGGCGCCCCGTCTGTCCGGACCCAGACCAGCAACACACTGTTATCGGCGCCCCGTCTGTCCGGACCCAGGCCAGCAGCACACTGTTATCGGCGCCCCGTCTGTCCGGACCCAGGCCAGCAGCACACTGTTATCGGCGCCCCGTCTGTCCGGACCCAGGTCAGCACACTGTTATCGGCGCCCCGTCTGTTCGGACCCAGGCCAGCAGCACACTGTTATCGGCGCCCCGTCTGTTCGGACCCAGGTCAGCAGCACACTGTTATCGGCGCCCCGTCTGTCCGGACCCAGGCCAGCAGCACACTGTTATCGGCGCCCCGTCTGTCCGGACCCAGGTCAGCAGCACACTGTTGTCGGCGCCCCGTCTGTCCGGACCGACGCTGCGAGCCACCTGCTTTGAGTTCCGCTGATCCCTGGTCTGGCGAATCCTTCTAACAACACGATCGATGCAATCCTTCCCAACCACCCCGTCGGAAGCGGGCGTTTGTTGACGTCTGGTGTGTGTGTGTGTGTGTGTGATGATGTGTGGAGCCGCCGACTGAGTGAACAACTCTGAACAACCATTGGTTAACAACTGTGAGAAACCAGCGAGAAACGTGGAATAGCGAAGTGAAGGCAAGGATTTGAGAGCCAACAAAACTCTATGCCGGACGGGGCGGCGCATCACGAAGCACTTGTCCGGACCGCCATTGCGGGGCACTCGCCCTGGTGTCCATGGCGGGGCACTCGCCCTGGTGTCCATGGCGGGGCACTCGCCCTGGTGTCCATGGCGGGGCACTCGCCCTGGTGTCCATGGCAGGGCACTCGCCCTAGTGTCCATGGCGGGGCACTCGCCCTGGTGTCCATGGCGGGGCACTCGCCCTGGTGTCCATGGCGGGGCACTCGCCCTGGTGTCCATGGCGGGGCACTCGCCCTAGTGTCCATGGCGGGGCACTCGCCCTGGTGTCCATGGCAGGGCACTCGCCCTGGTGTCCATGGCGGGGCACTCGCCCTGGTGTCCATGGCGGGGCACTCGCCCTAGTGTCCATGGCGGGGCACTCGCCCTGGTGTCCATGGCAGGGCACTCGCCCTAGTGTCCATGGCGGGGCACTCGCCCTGGTGTCCATGGCGGGGCACTCGCCCTGGTGTCCATGGCGGGGCACTCGCCCTGGTGTCCATGGCGGGGCACTCGCCCTGGTGTCCATGGCGGGGCACTCGCCCTGGTGTCCATGGCGGGGCACTCGCCCTAGTGTCCATGGCGGGGCACTCGCCCTGGTGTCCATGGCAGGGCACTCGCCCTAGTGTCCATGGCGGGGCACTCGCCATGGTGTCCATGGCGGGGCACTCGCCCTGGTGTCCATGGCGGGGCACTCGCCATGGTGTCCATGGCGGGGCACTCGCCAGGATGCACGCGACGAAGCACTCGCCCCGGTGCCCATACTGGGCTTCCCCAGATCGCCACGATGCTCTGATTGGATGCGATGCAACGTGACTCGTCGCCCACTAAACGAGGCACAATATTGCAATTATGACATGCACTGTCATTGTTCGCGCGTCGTAAATAAAGGTAAACCGCTATTTGGCCATATGAGTCAAACTAAACATGCTCACACTGCCAAATGTTCATACAGCGTGCCGCCATATTTTGCCGCCAGAAATGACGTGAAGCACACACTTGCCCGTTCACAAGAGGCTTCTGGGTCTGGTCGTAATGAGCGAAAACAATCAAACAAGATGCGGGTTGTTGGAAAGCAAGTATCGCAGTGCAGGAATGTCAACTCCACCCAGTGCAGGGATGATGTCATTCGCACCACCCACCCCACCAACTTCTGTTCTAAGCAGGACATAGAGATACGGGCAAAGGCACGATGCAGCACCATCCACATAACAGACACACAAACGGACAGACACACAGACAGACAGACACACAGACAGACAGACACACAGATACACAGACACAGACACACACAGAGAGACGGCAGCGTGTACACCGTGTAGGTCCCGGCAGCGTGTAGCGCACGCAGTGGCTGTACCGTGGACGGTTCGTCCGCTGCCGGCGGATGGCCGCTCATCTGCGCCCATTTACTGTGAATGGGAACCGCACCATGCAGAGCCCCGGCCGCGCAGTATGAAATCCATTTGTGACGGCGCGATGGGCGTCGCTCTTGGCTCGCGAGGCGAGCGCGTGAAGCTCACATCAACTGAGCACACGGATGACTGGAAAACGAGCTCGCCCGACGGCGTCGGCTTTTCGGCCGCGCTGTGAACATTATAGTTGCACTGCGGGCTCATTAGCATACGTGATTGCACGGCCAGCGCAAATTCTCTTCCTGACCATTCCAAGGACAGACTCGTAACCGACGGGTATCATGTCCCAAGCCAGCCTCGTAATAGCTCGAGCCGCTACCAGCGCAGCAAAGGTTTTCCGCAAAACATGTCATACATAAGTACTAGCACAATACCATGAATTGACAACGGACGTTGATGTAGGCGTAATGTACATTCTGGCCATACTTGCACATAATATTAGCTATTATATGTATGCATATAATCTGTTATGGCCATCATGACAACATATGTACAGGGGATAATGCTCCAAAAACAATTGTTGAGTATTTATCGATTAAGAGCCAGAGATGCGACATACGACAAACGCAAGCTTTTCACTGCTGAAGAGGCCTCAAGTGTGAACCAGTTGGTGCCGCCGAGTGTGACCCGCGCCGTGATCCTGGGCATGACCTCAAGCACGACGTCAGCCAGTGACCTCAAGCACGTCAGCTAGTGACCTCAAGCACGTCAGCCAGTGACCTCAAGAATGACGTCAGCCGGTGACCTCAGGTGTGGCCCAACTGGTGACCTGGGTAACGCGGCCACCGCCCGAGGGCCACGGCAGGCTCGGTGTGTGTTCACACCGCCGTGCCGCCGGCGGCGGCGGCCGTGTCCGCCACTCGTTATTGGCGGCGATGTGGTGCGCCGTTCCCCGAACGGCTGGACGCCGGGCCCGACGCCCCGAAGCCAGCCAGCAGTGTGCGCCGGGTGTACGGCGACTCCAGGCCCGGCTGTCGGGGGGTACTCCACCCGCCAATGACTAGTCATGTCACAGTCCGGTCACGTCACGACACGTCTCACCGTCTCGATACTGCACAGCACGTAGCGTCACACGTCACGTCAAGCCACACGTCATACATCACGCCACGTCACACATCACGTCATACATCACATCACACGTCACGGCACACGTCAGCCGGCCTCGTGTCCAGCGCAGGACCCGAGTTGCCAGCGTGTACTACAGCTGTGTGCCGTCTCGAATCGGATTCGCGTCTCCTTTCACAGCGGTGGCCGGGTCTGATGCGGTCGTCATCTTAGACCGCCCTGCCCGCCTGACCTACCCACCGCGGCCTCCCAAAACACCATGCCACCTCCCCCGTCAGCCAGCCTGGACGCGCCGCGGCCCAGCGAGGCTTGGCCGGCGGCACAGACGGCCCGGAAATGACCGACTCCGATGTCTGAGGTTGCTTAATGCCGGTTGCCATCTCTCTTTGTGCCGGGCAAATTGAAATCATGTGACCGGCTCGATGTGCCGCCAGCGGCCGCCATGAAAGCCGATGTCGCTCAGGCGTGCTGCGAGCGGCTCTCACAAGCAGACGCGACGAGGGACGGAGTGGGGAGTGTTCCGGATGCCATGGGAGGGGGGGAGGGGGAGGGCAGACGGCTGGTCAATTGCACCGAAGCACGCGCTAGGATGCGTCCAGCGGGCTGCCAAGGGAGGGTCGCTGCACCAGGGCCTTGGCGGCCGACCGTCACCCCAGCGCCGGACAGAGGCATGCTCCGGCAACGTATCGTCATTTTGCAATTGTGAACGATGCAGCCAAGCAAAAGTGGCCGTGGGTTTGGTAGCAGTGCTCGAGGTTCACGATATTCATGGACAACTTGTCTGATCATCAACGTTGCTATGATAAGATGTCTAGAGACGTCTGGTGCGACGAGGTGGACGGAGGACATCGTGTTTCAAGAATAATTAACGACTAATTTAATAAGACAGTAAAAGCAACGCAGCGTACGTTGATGGTTGCTTTATACTGAGAAACATTCGGTTTGACTTTCGCCTCATTCTGAAAACCAATGTTGACAACGCTGGTTGCCAAGCAACGCTTAGTAAACAACTTCAGTGAGTGAGAACTTTGATAGTCCTCGAAACTCGGTTGACGACACCGGAATAAAGCTGCAATAAGGAAACGGTGATCATTAATCAATATATGAAACCCTGTGGCGGATCTAGGGCCATGTGTTCATGCAGTGGCGCAGTCAGGGTTTTCCTAAGGAGGCCAAATAAAAATTGTCATGAAACGCTTTCGGTGTGCGAAGCGCGCCGAACATTTTTGGTTGTGAGCGATGAAAATAACAAAATTTCATATTTCGGCTGGCGCATTATTCGTTAGTAGGGGTACCGCCCACTGGCTGCGCCTCTGGATTAATTCCTCCTCCGCAAGCAGTCGGGAGCTCCGGTGGCCTCCGAGCGACCGATGCAGGCCCCGGGTCGACGTGAAGGTCCTTCCACCGATGGCAGTCCCCGCACCGAAAGAAAATCTGACCACATCTAAAATGGTAAAAATGTAGTAATGAGGTGGTCGTACCATTTGTCCCTCATATGGACTATCTTCCACAGCCATTTATTATATATTGACATCCAGGGTCGTCGCCACCCGGGGTGGGTGTGGCAGCTGGGGAAATTGCCACCCCCCCCCCTGCCGTGAGACCGGGGGGCGGGCCGCCCCCTGAAATTTTAGGAGGTCTCCAAGACGAAAAGGAGCCCCCAGGACGAAAAGGAGGCCCCCGGGACGAAAAGGAAGCCCCAGGACGAAAAGGAAGCCCCCAGGACGAAAAGCAGGTCCCCAGGACGAAAAAGAGGCCCCCAGGACGAAAAAGAGGCCCCAGGACGAAAAGGCGGTCCCCGGGACGAAAAGGAGGCCCTCTGGAACGAAAAAGAAGGCCCTCCAGGACGAAAATGAGGCCCCCAGGACGAAAAAGAGGCCCCAGGATGGAAGGGAAGCCCCCAGGACGAAAAGGAGGCCCCCAAGACGAAAAGGAGGCCCCCCAGGACGAAAAGGAGGCCCCCAGGACGAAAAGGAGGCCCCCAGGACGAAAAGGAGATCCCCAAGACTAAAAGGAAGCCCTCCAGGACGAAAAGGAGGCCCTCCAGGAAGAAAAGTAGGCAATCCAGGACGAAAAAGATGCCCCCAGGACGAACAGGAGGCCCCCAGGACGAAAGGGAAACCCCAGGACGAAAAGAAGGCCCCAGGACGAAAAGGAGGCCCCAAAACGAAAAATGGATTCTACAAATTAGGGGCCCCCAGGAGGAGGCCAATAATTTGAAAAGGAAGTCACCTAGGAGAGGGTAGGAGGCCCCAGAAATGAAGAGAGTACCAAATATTGACACGGAGGCCCCTAGGACGAAAAGGAAGTCACCAGGGCGAAAAGGAGACCCTCCAGGACGAAAACGAGCCCCCAAGACGAAAAGGAGGCCCCGAAACGAAAAGGAGGCCCCCAGGATGAAAAGGACGCCCTCCAGGACGAAAAGGAGTCCCCCGACGAAAAGAAGGCCCCAGGATGAAAAGGAGGCCCCCAAGACGAAAAAGAGATTCTAGAAATTAGGGGCCTCCAGGAGGCCCATAATTTGAAAAAGAAGTCACCTAGGGGAGGGCAAGAGGCCCCAGAAATCAAGAGAGTGCCAAAAATTGGCACGGAGGCCCCCAACATTGCAAAAGAGTCTCAATACGGGAAGGGAGGCCCAATAAAATGAGAGGAGGTCCTAAGACGGAAAAGAAAGCCAGTGGATACGAGATGAGATTTCGGAGCAAGGACGTCGCTACCGGGGTGGGGGCAGCGAGGGCAATCGTCTCCACCCCTTGCCTTGAGACTTGGGGGTGGGGGGGGGGCACCCCCTGTAATTTGAGGAGACCACTATCCGGAAATGCATAAAACAAAAAGGTGAGCAAGGAGCCCGACGTGACAGAAGATGATGCTGTTAAGGTGGATCCAAGACTGATAACGAGGCCCCCAGGAAATATAATCAGGTTCCTATAAGAGGCATAGAGCAGAGATTGTGCGGAGGCCCCCAGGATGAAAAGGAGGCCCCCAGGACGAAAAAGAGGCCTCCAGGACGAAAAGGATGCCATCGAGACGGGCAAGAAGCCACCCAGGGTTACACGAGAAGGCTTCCGATGGGTGGCAAGATATTCTTAATTTGGAAAACTAGGCCCCCAAGATGGAAGAGAAGGACCCTACAATAGAAAATAATGACAAGAGGTATTTATCCGGACGCAAGAGGGGGCCCCAAGATGGGGAAGAAGGTCCTCTTAGGAAGGAGGCCACTGAGACCAGCCAGATGACGCCCACATTTTAGAAGACCCTAGAGTACCCTAGAAGAGAAGATTTAAGACTAGGACGCAAAAGCAACCTCCTAAGAGGATGATGAGGCTTCAAACACAGATGGGGATTCCTTCAACACGTGAAAGGATTCCCATAATTTTAAAAAGGAGTCACCTAGGAGAGGGTAGGAGGCCCCAAAAATCAAGAGAGTGCCAAAAATTGGCACAGAGGTCCCCAGAATTGCAAAGGAGGTCCAATACGGGAAGGGAGGCCCAGAAAGCGACAGGAGGTCCTAAGACGGAGATATGAAAAGAGGTTTCGGAGACGCAAAAATAGGCACCAAAACGAGTAAGGTTCCACCAAAATAGAAAAGAATGATCCAGAGACATGGCAGGAGGCACCTAATTCGGAAGAGGACGACACAAGGTTGGAAATAAGACACCATGTTGAACGAGGAGGCCCTAACATTGGGGAGAAACGCCATTGGATAATAGAGGTAGACCCCAGGCGGAAAAGAAGGCTCGCAGATGTCCAAAAAAGTCCCCGGGGAATAGCAAGCCCACTGAGACAAGAAAGGTTGTTTATAATTTGGAAGAGGGGCCTGTGAGAGAAGAGGAGTCCACAAGGAGATAAGATACCACCCTTAAGATGGGCGAAGTTCGAATCAAAACGCAGAGTAAGAGGTCCCCAAGACGTGAGAGGCCCCTAATTTGAAAAAGTACTTTAGAACAGAAATGCGGGCACTGTCGGACTCGAGAGGAGTCCTCCAAAAAGGGGTAGGTCTGCAGGACTGAATGAGGTCCCGAAGACCAGAAAGATTTCCAAGAAACTGAGGGGAGGCCCTTAAGATGGGAGTGGTAACAGGTATGAAGGGGTGTGAGGTTTCCAAAATTGAAGATTCCCTCAAGACTGGTAAGGCTTTGCCAGGATAAAGGAAGAGGCCCACGAAGCGTGGCAGGAGGCCACTATTTTGGCAGATAATGCCCCTGGGGCATGAGAGGAAGTCCCATGCCATGGTAAAGGGTCCCAGGATGTAAGAGAAGGCCCTTAAAGACGAGAGAGGAGGACATTGGATATGGAAGAGGGTAGGAAATAAGACGTTGAAAACCGGTAAAGAGGCCCCAGGAAATGGGACGAGATACTAATGACGCGAGATGAGGCCTATAATTTGCAAGAAACCCCTAAGAGATGGTAAAAGTAGTGCCGGGGTGTTCAAAATTACGATATCGGCCAAAAAAAATATGGCCGGGGACCCTAAAAATCACGCTGAGCTTGGGTTGACCAAAAATGTACGACAGGACCATGAAAATAAATGTAGTGAAACGACGGGTCGTACCATTCCACAATAGGGTATGTCACGAAGGACCTTTTTTTGGAAATTGCACTTTGCTTAGTGAAATTATCGTGCAGATCACCTAAAAAAAAACCTGTGGTCGAAACCAAATCGAAATCAAACAATAAACAAAATATGCGACAGGCCGATAAAGAAACAAATTTGCCGGGCGCCCGGCGTTGAAGTCTTCAGTGATGGCGCTCCGTTGCGATTGGCATCTAACACCACGCGTCGGCCACCGTCGGAGCGTCGCCGCGGCGCTGTGACGAAATGGCAGCAGTCGGTGCTGTGGATGACTGATGAATGGATTCTGGCGATGAAGCTCATAAATAAAACTCAATGAAAGTGTTTAGTGGGGTAAAAGGCTTTTGATAAGCACCAGTCGCTTAATAAGTTGCCTGGATATTTGACGCATGAAAGAAAGGTTCACTTTACGTCGCTTGTTCGTTCCATTTTCAATAAGTAGATCTATCGGCGTATAATGCTAACATTTTCACTTTTGAAAGCTTGAACATCTTCAAAATTCCTCGTCTGTTTACATCGAAGACCAATTAAATCATTATGAGACACTTGATATCTTATTGTTATGACAAATGGGCCAGGCGAAACCGGCATCATGCTCCGTTCCACTACAACCGAAGGAGACGGGCATACAGCGACGTCACCTTTTGTACGAGCGGCCACATTTTTTGTACGAACTATCATTTTATAACTGTACTACTTGTCTACATGCTCGACAGAAAACCCGATATCAAATCCTTTTTGCTGCTGAGCACTGGCATTGCCGACCTGTGTTTCAACTTCGCCACAATGTAACCGTGGCGGGCCTCTTCACCAATTACCTTCAAAGACGCCTCGGTCACCACTTTCACCATCCGTTCCACCGTCTGACTGTGCACGGGGTATGGCGGTCCTTCGAGAGGACTCGCGATGATGTCTAGTAAGTCATCATCGGACAGTTGTTGCGTCAAGGGCGGCTCGGTTATCGCCTCATTACACCAATCAATCAGCTCCATGATGCTGTTTGCCCCCATATTCACTTTTGGAAGCTTGAACTTCCGCACTTCGTCAGTATCACTTTCGACTTGAGTTCTGCGACACTGCTGGATTTGAGTGACCGCCCTTTCCCGTGTGGCTTGATCTTGGCCCGCTGCCATTGCTAGCAGTACTGCCTCAGGGTGACACCAGTAGCTGTTGCGTTGTATTACCGGCTGCACCATGGCCGCTATCTCAGGTCGCAAACTTTTGAGAAGTTGCACGCTGTGCAGCGCATTGCCAGGACCGTCAGAACATTTCCAGTTCTTCTTGATGCAGAACCACATGGGAGTATATTGGCACACGATGAACTCCGCTAGCATTCTCAGACTGTCTGATGGCTGTTCGGTTGATATGTAGAGCCGGAGAATTCGCGCCGCCAGAGTCAGCCACCTGGAGTGGTTTAGTGGACCGATCTTCATTTTCGCAGTTCTATCTGAGATACAGTAGTCTGGACACTGCGCGCCAGACTACAGAATAGCCTGGTCTGAACTTAGGTCACTGAGAATCTCCTGCGTCATTTCTGAAACATTTCCGCCATCGATTGGCTCAAAATCGACCACTGGCAAGGTTTCTACTGCGCCTGCAGCAGCCCGGCCAATCAGCCCACTAAACGACTTAGGTCCTGTTGTGACTCCATCTAACTGGCTAAATACTGCACGAAGATTAAGTTCATTTGGATGAAGTTGGCACACAAACCAGTGGACGGGGCGTTTTTGTCCGAGCTCAAACAAACGGATAACACCACCTTTTTGGCCAGTATTAACTCTCGTTCTGTCACAGCCAAGCACAGAAACATCCGCACCAAACCCATATGCCACGGCGTTCAGGTCCTGAAAAATGTCCTCCGCTTTCCTAGTCTGTGGGGTAAAATGTCCTAAATATGCACTGTCTGGCTCGGATACAACCACAATGTGCTCTTCCGTCTTCTTTGAACTGGCTGTCATAAGCGTGTCATCTTTTCTACCGTCGATGTAGAGACCAGATACACGACCTGCATGATCCTCATGGCTCTGGGCTACTACCTCTCTTCTAATCCGATCCCTTGCTCGCCATACTTTTTTGCTATCCACTATGCAGTCCATATCGTCAGCAGTGATCCGACCAATGTCCACTTGGAAACCGTTTATGATCGCAGCACACGCAAGATTAGACACTCCGTACCGATCTGCTGCTAGAGCCGTATTTAGCAGTTCGTCTGTGTTACTGTTCACCATATACTCTGACTCATTGACTACAGATGTGAGCGATGATGAATCTGTGGCGGAATCTTGGTCGGAATCAGAATCTAGCTGGGCCATTCCAGAAGGTCCCGGTTGTGGTGATGTGACTCTCTCGGCGGTCAGACGCCTCCTTTCGTCCATGGCGCGTCGACGAGTGGTTTCACGGATATCTGCGGTGCCAATTTGCATTTGGCGAGGTCCTCTCTGGTCTTGGACAAAGGGAAACTTCATCCGTGGCACTTTGTCGGCCATCGCACATTTGCAGCTATCGATATCAGCACATTTTCGCGATATCGCGATATCACATTTCAGCACATCGATATCAGATATCAGCACGGCTCGTGTCGCCCTCGTTAATAGGTTGTCCCTACTGCTGATAATCCCAGGTTCCCTTGAAACTTGAGTAACGAAAGGGAACAGGAGACTTGGATTGACTATTAAAACAGGGATGTATGGCATGCGAAGATATTTTGTGTCGTTAGTGCGTACGCAATTTATTCGAATGATGATTCATAGCACTGGGAAAGGTGGAGCACAGACAAAGGAAAGTGGAGCGATCAGTCCTTCAGTGAAGTTTAATCTTTACAATCAGATATATCCCGGCTCCCCTGATCTGTTTTTGAATTACCAGAATCCATTTATAAGTCATCCACAGCAACGACTGCCGCCTTTTTCGTCACAGCGCCGCGGCGGCGCTCCGACGGCGGCCGACGCGTGGTGTTAGATGCCAATCGCAACGGAGCGCCATCACTGGAGACTTCAACGCCGGGCGCCCGGCAAGTTTGTTTCTTTATCGGCCTGTCGCATATTTTGTTTATTGTTTGATTTCGATTTGGTTTCGACCACAGGGTTTTTTAGGTGATCTGCACGATAATTTCACTAAGCATAAGAAAAACCGTTCAGGCGACACACCCTATTCCACAACAGTCTCATTGAGACCAAACAAATGAAGCCAGAGCAACGAAAAACACTCTGGGCATAGGTCCAACTCTGAAAAACACTCACACAAAAAAAAACACAAAAACACTCCAACTCTGGGGCCCAACAATGACGCCAAAAAACATCCAACGTTTTAGACAAAAAAAAAGAGTCGAAGCAGCTAAACCACGCGCTAGGGCTCCAAGCAAATGACGTCTGGGCCCAAAAGATCACACTGGACTATACAAAAAAATTGCGTCGCAGACCTTGAAAACCACTCTGGAGGCCCAGAAGGGCGTGACGGGCCAAAAAAAATTGCAGCTGCTACAAAAATAAATTCTTAATATACTCCTTCAGTGGCCGCGGTGGCATATCAAAGGGAAAACTGCCCCCTCTATCCTGAGAGGCATAAACCCACAAGAATCGTGCCGGGGCTCCAAAACTTGCGCTGAGGGCACCAAAATTCGCGTCGGTCCACCAGAATTCGCGCAGGAGTCTCCAAATAAGTACTTCGGGCCCCCGAAAACTCGTTCCGAGACTCGAAAACTTGCAATAGGAACCACCAAAATCGCGTTGTGGCAACAGCTAAGCACAACGCTTCCCACAAGCTCAAATCTGTCCTCGAAAATATCACGCTCGAGATCCACAATTCCCATCGGTAGTCCCGTGGTAGCTCGACAAAATTGGCGTCTAGGTCCACACGTAAGAACAGTGTGACCACAAAAACCAAATGGGTATCAGAAAAAAAATCAAGCTGGAGCCTTCCAAAATACGAATGGATTTAACAAAATATATGTCCTGTTGATCCTGAAAATATAAAGAACATGGCTCGGGAGCGCCGAACATCCGACCAGATGCCTTCAAAAATTGCGTTTGACACTGAAAAACATGCCGTATCTAAAAAGTGGAGGTCAAATGCGAAAACATGACGCCCGGGCCGGGATTCGAAAGTTACAACAACAAAAAAGAAGAAAATATCGTTGAGCCCAGAAAACTGGCGTTGGGTCCCGGGAACAACGCGCCTGGGCACGAAAAAAATCGCGCTGGGTCTAAGAAGCACCGCACCGAAGCCACAAAATCGTACTGGAGTACCACAAATGTGCGTCAGAAGCCCGAAAAACACAACAGGAACCTAAGAGCACAACGAGGGCCGACAATACAACATGCCCTCCAAAACGCACATAGTCTCCCAAAAAGCGACAGGGCCTTAACGCATGCGTTGGGCAGTCATAAATAAAGATACCTGGACCTCTAAAAAAATACACAAGAAGCTCTTATGGCACACAGGGGTCATAAGGACGCACCAGGGCATGAAAAAAAGAGTCTTGGGCCGCAAATGGCAACATGGTTCCAAAACGAACAAAAGCACCGGGCGTTAAATGAAGACATCGGGATCTTCGGAAACGCCCTGATACGTTAAAAAAAAAAATCGGTGCCAAAAAAGCAATAACACACCGAAACGAGGGGTTTCGAAAATGCATTAGGCCGCTGCGCAGAAAGACGCAGCTGGTCCAACAAAAAAAAACACTGAGGAAAGGCCTCGGTTCGACAGCCATTCTGGGAGGATAGCGGCAAAGATATCAGGTGCGTACAAGCTGAACGGAATCTGCATTTCATAACTACCAGAAAATGTGGGAGGTAGGAAATTAATGATCGGATTTAATTACTCGACTTTTCGCAGAGCATTGTAGCACGTCAAATATGGCGCAAGTTTCCAGTGTACTTTTTTTTAGAGCTTCCTGTATGTTTATTTAGGCCTGCAACGCATGCTTTAAGACCCTGTCTCTTTTTGGGAGATTGTGTGCTTTAGAGCGTCAGTTGTATTTTCGGCCGCCGCTGTGCTCTTGGGGTCCCACTGTGTTTCCAACGCACATTTGTGGGTCTCAGTTCGGTTTTGGGGCTTCGGTGCGATTTTTCTGTGTCCCAGCCTGACTTATCGCTCCCAGGTGCGTGGTTCCGGGTACTCAACGCCAGTTGTCTGGGCTCAATGCGACTTTTGTGTATCGTTTCTGATTTTTTAAATCTCAAAAGTCCGAATTCCGGCCTGACATTTCGAGACCCTGGCCCCATGCATGTATCCAATCTCGATTTTTCGAGATTCGGTATGTTTTTCGGCGGCGTACACAATTTGTGAAGGCATCTGGTAATATTTTCTGTGCTCCAGAGCCATTTTACTGACCCTAACATTGATTTTTTTGGGAATCTCTCCTAATTTTTTATGGCTCCAGCTCGACATTTTCGGATACCGATCCGGTTGTTGTGGTATAGGTGTAACTTCAGCAGTGTGAGTTGATTTATCAAGGGATACCAAAATAAAACCGTAAAATTGGGTGGGGAAGTTAGGGTTGAAATCCGACGAATCAAGAAAGATAGTGGCAGGTTATAATTCAGGAGGAGAATTCAGGAGAATTCAGTTGATCACTACCCATTTCCCCATTACCCAATTTCATTTTCATAGGTCCTATTTTACAAAATAGCGTTCAAAATCCCAGGCACATGAATTTATTCGCGAAGAATTTGTCATTTTACTTGTTTGACTGGTGCCTTGCAGCCATCATCAAATGTTAAAAAAATTCACAAATTCCTAAGATTCCGATCAGAAAACCAATGTAACCCACTTTTTGTTGTCACCTTCGCGAAATTATCGTCCTAGGACTGAGAAATGATTATGATTAGCTTGATATGATGATTAGCTTGGCTTAGGGCATCAAACTGGTGGTAATAAATAACAGTAGCGATGAATCTAGCTATATTCAGCTATTCTTGGAGGACATAAAAGTGGAATGATCAATGGGAGAAATCTGTAAGATATGCTTAGCCTCAGCCTCGCTGCAATCTAGAGGGCAGCGGGAAGATTATTTTGTTAGAGAAAGCATTGAGACGTTGGTTGTTTTGACACTTAGATATCTATCCACATATTACTTATTTATACCCTGGTATGGCCCATTTTCAGCGAAAATAATGATTATTGCTATTGCGTGTTGAGTAAATAATGCACCATGCCAAGAACAAACAATACATTAATATGAAATCATTTTTCCCATTCCCGAACCATACTAAGGGCCTAAAACCACAATGGAGGCCCCTTTTCGGGGAGCAGGAGGCCCCCTTTCGACTTTGCCCCCTTGGAAGAATTTCGTGGGACGCTACTGCTGACATCTGGACTACTACCCTACTACTCCTGAACCACTTTTTAACGACATACTGACTACGACTCTCTTTGAACAACGTCATCGATCACATTTACTACCTTTGTACTACGTTTTTACTTCACATGAACTACATAGTGGCTACCTCGTGACTACCGCGGACCAACTGGTGATCATGCTATACCACCTTGCGACTACATTGGACAACATTATGACCACTTCTGCACCACCTCGTGGCACCAATAAACCACAACAAAATAACTTACTGATCCGGTCGAGATCACTCGTATACTACCCATGGACTACCTCGTGACCACCCTATGACCACATTTGTATCACCCTGTGACGACTATCGGACCACCTGGTGACCACGATCTGAGCGCCTGGTGTCTACCACTCAGCCACCTCATAGCCGTTCACGAATAATCCCAAACCATCCCAATTATGAGTATATGGCATTACAAAGAATTGCAGTGATGTATAATTCGTACATGTGGTGGTTATCTCCGTGTCGCTCGCAGTTGAAGCGCTTCGCAAATATAAAAATATGCAAATACCGTAGCAGATATGTCGATGAGTATGCACACCACGACCGTCCATCACAATCCACCACTAGCCTCCAGCTAGCTTACTGGCAACACAGGCCACCCGTCAGCCATTTCTGGGTAGACTCACATCGTGTATTGACCATTTCAATGACAACATACAATGCAACACGTGTGGATCGGCGGACACATGAAGTTAAGCAGCTTGCAGGTTTCATGAAGCCTCACCTTCTGAAATGAAATTATGGTAGAAACGTGATCCACGTATCAACGGTACTTTCCACGAATTGTGACACTACTTGTTTACTCAAGGAGTTACGAGTGATTACGAGCTAGGCTCGTACATTCATGACGCCAGCTTACAAGTTCACTCAACGAGTTACCTATGTTGCCCATGGCTCCAGGGTAGACCGCCGACTCGATTTCTATCTAAAAACTCCGAGAACATAAGCCACATTAATTATTTGTTTCGTTTGACTACCTTCTGTTGAAAAATGTATGAACACATTTCGGCTATCAGAAATGTTTCAATCAAATCACCCACTTGAGTCATTTGTGTACGCTCCATTAACACAGTGGGACCTGCTTCATCCCGCACTATGCACGGCGAATGCGTCGTTGTGGTCTGGCAAAGGACGTTACTTTGGTCGTCCAACAGCTCAAGCAGGGTCTCTGCTGCTTCACCTTCAGCAAACGACCACAATTCAACACATTATTAAATCTGAAGAATAACTTACCACTACAAGATGTGTCTTACTTCAGTTAGCTATTGTAATTTAGGGGCGCACCGACTACATATGTGTCTTACTTTAGAATGCACAACATGCTTCATTTCGAGATTCAATGGCTTATTTGTACACGTTTATGATTGCGGTGAATCAGTTATGCAGAGCGTGTCACACTGGGGAATTTCTGACATTCTCTCTTTCTCTCTCGCCAGGAAAGGGTGTGGGAGAGGGAGACGGAGAGTGAAAGGAACAGGAATAGTGAGAAGGATGTGATGGGAGGGGAAGGCGGAGATAAAGAAACAGGAACAGAGTCGGAGACAGGTTGAGAAAGAGAGAGAGAGAGAGAGAGAGAGAGAGAGAGAGAGAGAGAGAGAGAGAGAGAGAGAGAGAGAGAGAGAGAGAGAGAGAGAGATATATATATATATATATATATATATATATATATATATATATATATATATATATATATATATATATATATATATATATATATATATATATATATATATATATATATATATATATATATATATATATATATATATATATATATATATATATATATATATATATATATATATATATATATATATATATATATATATATATATATATATATATATATATATATATATATATATATATATATATATATATATATATATATATATATATATATATATATATATATATATATATATATATATATATATATATATATATATATATATATATATATATATATATATATATATATATATATATATATATATATATATATATATATATATATATATATATATATATATATATATATATATATATATATATATATATATATATATATATATATATATATATATATATATATATATATATATATATATATATATATATATATATATATATATATATATATATATATATATATATATATATATATATATATATATATATATATATATATATATAGAGAGAGAGAGAGAGAGAGAGAGAGAGAGAGAGAGAGAGAGAGAGAGAGAGAGAGAGAGAGAGAGAGAGAGAGAGAGAGAGAGAGAGAGAGAGAGAGAGAGAGAGAGAGAGAGAGAGAGAGAGAGAGAGAGAGAGAGAGAGAGAGAGAGAGAGAGAGAGAGAGAGAGAGAGAGAGAGAGAGAGAGAGAGAGAGAGAGAGAGAGAGAGAGACGGACAGACAGACAGACAGACAGACAGACAGACAGACAGACAGACAGACAGACAGACAGACAGACAGACAGACAGACAGACAGACATACAGACAGACAGACACAGACAATACAAAATTCCAAACGACAAAAACTTCTTCATAGCAGCAATCAGTATGCTATTGCTATCAATACCTGTCAATGGAAAGACAAAGCTTTGGTCCCTTCCATCCACGTTCTGGAAGTGGGCAACTTTCCAAGGCAAGGAAAGTGGCCTATATGACCTCAGTTATATAGAAAAACAATCGGTAGTAGTTACATATGCAAAATAAAATGCATACAATGGCCTGGTGATCGGATTTCAGTGCATTTTTACCGGACCCCAACCGGGTTTGGTCACATCAGGACGGCCGGACTCGGGCTTTGACCTCCAAATCTCGAATATTTGCCACCAGTGTCCCCACCGATGCATCACTCCCCAGCGCCGCTGACACCGGCCATCGCGGCGCCGGGCAGCGCGCCACTGCACCGCAGCACATTGGTGCATATTTACGAGCGCGCTAAGTGCACGCGGTACCGGGTAATGAGACGGGGTCGGTGCGGCCGGCCGCCAGACAAACCCACGGCCGTCGACTAGCCGCTCTCACGTATCGGCCGCGCGGCCATTCGACTGCACTGGCGGCGGACGCCGCCATTCGGTCCGCACTCACGGCAACGCGGCGCGGCGAAATTGCGCCGGCTGCGCCAATAATTGTCATGGGAAAGAACCCGAGCCGACCGGAGAACGCCCGCCCGGCCGGTCGTTTGTTAGTACGATTGGTCTCGGCGGCTCGGCGGCTCGGGGGCTCGGGGGCTCGGGGGCTCGGCGGCTCGGCGACTCGGCGACTCGGCGACTCGGCGGATCGGCGACTCGCCGGCTCGAGGGCTCGGGGGCTCGGCGGCTCGAGTGGCTCGGCGACTCGGCGGCTCGAGTGACTCGGCGGCTCGGCGACTCGGGGGCTCGGCAAGCCCGCGAGCCCCCGAGTCGCGGGCGGCAGGCGAGCTGGACTTGTGCACTACGACTGCCGGCTGAGTTAGTGGGCGTTCGGCCCGCGCCCCGGTCTGGCGCCAAATCGCGTGCGTGTGTCGTCTCGTGTCCAGTGCACGGACGCCTGATTTGCCGATGGTGTGGACGTCCAGTGGCGACGGTCAGTTTATACGCGCCCGGTGTCGATCGGTCGTGCTATTCACTGGCACGAGGAAGGCAGTGAGCGAGCTCAGTGAACGTGTGCACGGAAAAGTACACATCAAATAATTAATTCGCTTTGGTGCTCGGCAAGGTGCGTGTGAACATCAAACAACGATCCCCAATGGAACAAATATAAAACATCAGTTTTCCGTACGGACTTGTGCAGGAAGCCAAAAATGTTCGGCTCTTCATTGTATCATTATGGCTAAAACACTTTCCTGTGGCGCGGGTGGCAAGGTCGAGGGTGGCTACAACTCGCAAGTGTCTTCCATTTATTTTTGCGTTTATCATGAGTGAACCATGTCAAATTATACCGAACAAAAACAACAAGAACTTTCGTGTGGAAAACAATACCTCCACCTGAATTATTGTACATTTTCCTCCAAGTTTACATACATACATGCATACATGTATATATATATATATATATATATATATATATATATATATATATATATATATATATATATATATATATATATATATATATATATATATATATATATATATATATATATATATATATATATATATTACATGTATTTCAATGTATACATTGGTGTAGGTGTGTGTGTCCGTGTGTGTGTGTACATGCATGCTTAGCATATACTCTAGTAGCATGAAGCTAATAGTTGGTTATTTGAGGAAATTAACGCACCATAGATGAAGATAATGAACGGGAAGCCCCAGCGGGCCTTTCCACGCTGCATCAACCAATTCACTGGTGGGATTTGGCTTGCAAAGAGGCCATTCTACTGTACAATTGCTCGCTGTTTCGTACTAAGCCGATCATCTTCAGTTGGCCAAAGACTGTGGCATGTATGGACCGGTTCACGACCGAAACCGAACATGCCCGCCAGTGCCAATGTCTGAAAAGTATATACCTTGTAAATATTGCAAGCAGCATGGATGGAAGGAACCTATATTCGTTTGATTTTAATATTGCTAGAGCGATAACATATTGGAATCCTGGCTCACCATAGATCACCAGGATTCCAAGAACTCTCAATAGCCTCCATTCTCCTCCGCCTCTCCCACTCGCTCTCCCTTAGTATGGAGTGCGAGTGGAGGATTTTGTTTTCATTCTGTTTTCATCTGATCGTCTCGTCATATATTCTGCTGATTCTTTTTCAATTGTCGTCCCCCACATCAGATGCAGCAGCAGCCTATCTCCTTTGGCTGTATGCACCTTTATTGGATCTTTCAATGTGGGGCATTCCTTGGTGAGCTGCCCATACATCAGGGCAGCCAAAACAAGGGTGTCTCAGGATGCAAAGTACAATGCAAAATAATGTGATTATATAAATACAATTTGCATCCCAGCTGTTTTTTTTTCATATTGCGGATAGACAACCACCAATTAGTAGAAAGGAAATGCGACCCTGGGAAATCCGCAGACTGGTAGCAAGCTAGTAAAGCCCACAGAGTTCCCAGGGTCACAATATGATAATGTTAGGGGAGTACAGAAGTGTTGAAAACAGACTCATATGAAGATGACTCATGCAGAATAACATACGTGTGTACCAGCCTACCAATACCAACATTTGTACATTTTCATATATCATCAACAATGATACCAAATCTAGCAAGGCGCAATCACTAAAGCTACCTTTGTGAATTGTATGAGCTATAGTCTGACTTCAGTTTTCATTTTATTTGTTTACTTCCATAAAGTGACATCTAATGCATTTCTTTAGCACATCTTTTTTCCTTGGTACTTGCTGAATACCGGGAAATATTTTGCATATTACATTGTTCCATGATTTTGGAGCAGAGTGAGTAATAGCATATAGCCTATATTGTCGATAGGTAAATGGTATAGAGAAATGTTGAATGATTATTGTACTAGGTGTATCGAAAAAAGTCAGTCACAGCATGTGGCAATGTGTCATGGACAAATTTATGCAGTATTAATATGTTTTGTTCTTGCACCATGTCGGTGAACTTCAATATATTGTACTTGATAAATAATTCATGTGAAGGGTATGTATAATATCTGCAATCAATAATTCGTAAGGCACGTTTCTGGGATTTAATGACTTGGCTTAGTCTAGTGGGATAATTATTACCCCAAATCACAACGCAGTAATTTAAGTAGGGAAGGATTAAAGAGTTGTATAAACACTTCAGGTCATGACTTGTTATAAAGTATTTTGCGCTCCCCATAATACCAAAGTTTCTACTAATGATGGATGTAATATAATCGATGTACTCATACCAAGTTAACTTTTCATCCAACACCATGCCAAGATACTTGTTTGTTGTTTTCTTTTCACTTTAACAGAACTGATCATTATATTTATGTCATTAATGAGTTCCAGAATATATTTGGTAATTTGTCTTCCCTACATTCAATGACATCCTATTTGCTTAGAACCATTGTGTTAGCTCCGGCACAATGCAATTAATTGTATTCTGTAATTCATCTATACTTTTTGCCTTGACAATAATTGCTGTCATCAGCAAAAAGGTACATATTTACTTCCTTGGAAATTCTTGGCAAGTCGTTTATATATGTGATGAATAATAATGGCCCCAGAATGTAACCCTGAAGAACACCCATAGAAATTATTTCTGGTTCAGATAGAGTCTCATGTACTTTAGTTTGCTGATATCTATTTCTAAGGTATGATTTTAGTATTGTAAGAAGGGGTCCTTGAAGTGCAATGCATTGCAATTTTCTGACTAATCTCTGTGCTAACTGTGTCAAAAGCCTTTTTTTAAATCTAGATATAAACCACGCACAATTTCTTTATTTTATATGGACTTAGTTATTTCATTATATAAATGAATAATGGGCATGTATGTACTATGGTTTTTTTCTGAAGCAAAATTGGAAAGGGCTTAGTACATTATTTTGTTCCAAACATGCTGAAAGATAGGCATGTAATATTTTTCCAAAATAATAGAAAAGATAGGGAGTAAAGACATAGGTCTATAATTTGTGAATTTATGATGTTCTCCTGCCTCGAAAATAGGTACAACTGCTTTCTTATAATCATCAGGAAATATTCCACCATGCAGACGAAGATTAAAGATGTGGGTAATCTGGTTCAATATACTTTTATAGATAAGCATTAATATTTTTGTGCTGATTCCATCTATGGCACCTCCAACAGATTTCATGTTCTTAATAATTGATTCTACTTGAATCTCACTATTGCTTATATGATCAGAAAACCTTGCATAGGTAGGTTCAGTTGGATCTTTTTCTATCAAATATATATTTTGTTCCAATCTCTCTCCAACAGACAAAGAAAGTATTAAATGCATTAGGTACACAATTCCTGTCATATTCATTGCCATCTTCATTTACTAACACATCAGGATGTTTTAACCTGTTTTTTTTTTCTTATTGATCAGTTCATTTAGGATTTTCCATGTTTTTGTCCATCCTGCTGATTGCAACGTAATGCTGTTCGATAGTACAGTTTTTTGCATCTCTCAAAATATGAACTAGAATGTTTCTATACTGTTTATATTCTAATTTATTTTGTATGCTTTGACTTTGTATGCACTTCTTGTACAATGTATTTTTTGTTTGTTTATGGAGCACAATATTCCTGGAGGAATCCATGGTTTTATAGTTCTCCTTCTACTGTGGGCAAATGTTTTAGTGCAGAGCTTCACTCCATGTATATATGCTTCAATCAGCTGAGAGCATGCAATATTTGCATCAGTGTTGTTATCAAAATTGTGCAATGCCAATGCCAAATAATCATTTAGTTTACCCACCTGATTGCAATCAAATGCTGTTCTATTACCTTTTGTTGAAGTTTGGTTTTTATCAAAAGTTAGTCATAAAAATGGGAAGGTGATCTCATAAATCCTCAACCAATATCCCAGAAGAGCAGATATAGCAAAGATCACTTATAAATATATTGTCGAGCAATGTCATACCAGAACCATATATACGAGTCGTCTTTGTTATGGTAGGCCAAAATCCATAAGATGTGAGCAAGTTTAGAAAGGCTTTACTGTTTCTATCACTTCTGATATTCAGTAAGTTGTAGTTGAAGTCTCCCGTTATGATAGTAAGTTTTCCTTTGCTTTCTAGGCTGTCTAGTAATCCATCAAACATGTTATGGAAATCACTGTGTACGGAACGTGGGGGACGGTATATCTGTCAAATTATTATGGATTTATTTTTGTTTTCATTTCAAAGGTTTACTTCAACAAATGAGGCTTCAATGAGGTTGCTTTCAATAATATTAATGCGTTTTGCTACATAGGAATTGCAAACATAAATTGCTGACCCCCCACCCTCCCTGTAACAACGACTAGATGCAAACATAGCGTAATTGTTAATTTAAAAGTATTTTTCAGTATTTTTCAGTCACGTTTCACTTCAGCCACGTTTCAGATATGCATATCACTGACCAATTATTACCAGTGGGAGCTAGGAAAGCTTGTATATCATCACATTTATTCTTAATGGATCTAGCATTCATATGTATTATACAAAAAAAAACCTCGCCACTCCAAACATAGAGTTTGGAATTGTGTACTTACAGTTAGCTATAATTTGTTCATGATCTGAGAAATCATCCCAAAACTCGTCTTGTAAGTATCATCCTAAATTATCTTGGTTCGCTTCAATTTGCAGTATATCCATGTCAATAATACCTTGCACTAGCCCTCACCTCAAATCGCCAACCAACTTCAGACAAGAGCGTGTCCTGTCCTTGGGGACCCAAAAATCAGGGACGCCAGAACAGAAATTCTGCTACTTAAGTATATTTAATTAATATACGTATAAAGTTGTACTATACTCAAAAGGGATAGGTACATTTTTTTTCATTTATTCATCAGGAACCGATGGATACCTAAACATATGAATAGATATAGTGTACTAACATATCAAAATAATTGCATCAGCTGCTGCTTGCGTGATGACTAAGTTAATAACAACTTAAAAAGTTAGAGTACGCAGGGAGGTACTGCAGTTAGAGGTACTGCAATATGTCTCTTGAATCGGGACCATATTTCGTTCGACGACAAATAATGATCAGCCTCTCTTCCCCTGGGAAACAAGCTTAATCCTACCGCAAAACGCACAATTCGTTCTCAAAGAGCTGTACCTCGGGTGCAGCTGCACCTCGCTAACACACTTTTCACCGCACGCCTTCGTTCACGCGCCATGAGATGCGCTCGGCAGCGCTTCCACGACCATCCGTATTCTGCCATTCTGCTTGTCCTTATTTTGTATTTTAGCATGTCGGGAATGCGTAGCATCAATGCGGAGATGGTGACTTGCATGCGTGCATTCTAAACAATTAATATATTCGCTTTGCTAGATCAAATGCTGCCAACTGAAATTATGTACGAAAACGCTCCACAGGTAGCAAGTGGACCATTAATGGCAATTGATATATCAAGTGGTAGAATCGACACCATGGCCCAGTTTCACCAATCTACGTGAAATCGTAGTTTTCAAATAAAAAGCACGCCTACAAATCACGTTTCACGTTTTTTCCAGTTTCACTAACAAAGTACGGACCTTGAAATTTTGTCGTAGAATTTCTATGAATCTACGCACAAATTCTACGAATCTACGTATGCATAAAATACAAGTAATTATCAAATAACAATACAAAATTATGGCACATGCATAAATGTTCCACATTAATTCAAATCTTCATGCTGCTATGGGTTGGCTTAGTAAGTTTTTTCCTTTAAGTAGCTATCTGAAATTATTGAGAGCCAGTTCACTAATGACAACATACTTGGTTGCCATGGGCAACCACAGAAGATAAATGAGATGCCTGACACACATTATTAGACATATTTCACAAATGCTATTCTTGTGAAATTCTTTTTCATAACATTTATTGACATGCTAAGTATTAGTCATGTTAATTCAGTATAAATACTAGTTTAGAAAACATCATTGATGGTTTGTGTAACCAAGGCAACTAGGTAGATAGTCAACAATGCTTCCAAACAATGCTTCATTCATTACCATTAACTGTCCATTCATTACACTCATTCATTTACCATGGGATATGCCAAGAATTGAAGCATCCAACCATTATCCACATTTTCCACAATGTCAAATGGAAAATGATTATGCTGGAAGCCAGTCAGCTTGGATTACTGAAGGGCCCAAGCACCATGAGCGAATTTACAAGAAGCTCTGTAGGCACCACTGCATACTGCAAGAGGTAAAAGCATTAGTAATTTTACAAAGCATCTAAAGGCTTACATGCATTCTGCCCATGTTTTTATTCACATTATTGTCAATTCTGATTTTGATCGGCATGTAATCTCAAGGTACAAATCCAGGTAAATGCATCCAAATTTGTACCCACCTAGGCAGTACTTACATAGGTAGGTACCTACTAAAGTGGGTGCCGGTGATCTTCAAGTATTACTAAGTAGGTACGAAGGTACCTAAATCCTAACCTGCCCAGATTGGATAGGCCATATATATTCCTCTCGCACCTGAAGATTGTTCAATACCTCGACTTTACAATCGGCCACAAGATCAAGTCTGAATGCAATATGCTTACAATTGGTCCTTCATCAATCAATAACTACACAAACACAGCATATGAACAGTGGCACCTGAAACCCTACACGGTCCGACCTCGAAACCGACGAACATGTGTGGCGCGCTGCCAGCTACAAATTAGTGACTATCGTCAAATATCGTTAGTTTTGGCGCTTTTTATTACCCGCCATGGAAAAACACCCGCACTTTACCAAAGCGTTATACGTTTTCACCCAGTTCTAATTCGGGTGATATTTTAAATTTAATGTGGGTGCAGTCGGTGGAGGGGACAGGGGTTGGTTGCTGCTGGCATCCCTCCAAGCTATTCAGACTGGTCCTGATAATACTCTATGTCTGGCAGCTTCATGCCGTCTAGTGTTGTAAATGGATCACACGCTTGACCTTCATTTGCACGGGTATGAAGATAGGTACATCCGGTATGATAATTATGGAATATAACACGTCTAATGTGGTGTATTAAAAAAGATGATTTGTTTGTACAAACAACGTTTAACTCTTTGGAATATAAAAAAAAAATCATCTCAGCGTCCCTTGTCAGCACTGTAACCATGGGGGATTCCAGCACGTTCCGGGTGTGGTTAGATAGCATCAATGAGGTGCATCTGTGGAAATATTCTTCTTCCAATCGCATGCCTCGAGTCGATCGCGATACTGCCACCGTAACCTGTATGTTCCCTGGGTTTGCCTCTGTCACGCGGGACAGCGCGGCCATCGCTATTGTTTACATCGTGGCAGTTTTTTTTCAGGCGGTCTTGGCGCCGTTGTTGTTTGTTTATTGGTTGGTTCACGACATACTGTATGCACATTCACGGCTAATGGCGCCGCCCACACTGTTTCGCCGGTGGGTCGCGGGATTGGGAAATGTCCTGAGTGGCGCTAGAGTCGAACCCGGGACCTTTGGTACCCATAGCCAGACACCTTTACCACTCGGCCATCCCCGCCCTGTCTTGGCGCCGTGTGGCGGTTAAGTTGGAGTTGGCTTCTGGGATGAAATATATTACACAAATATTCATCCAGTGCTTATAGGCGTGTTGTTCTTGGCTAGATCATTGATTAGTGGAAATGCATTTCATAGTAATATGCACAGATCAAGATGTATGCACATGCATAGTAATCTCACTTCGTATGAAGTGGGTAAGTAGGTAGTTAGTTATTAGGGGTTTAGGGCGCATCAACTGCAGTGGTTATACAGCGCCCATAGGTAAGTAGGTAGGTGGGTACCTACCTACCTACCTACCTACCTAAATTGTGCATATTAGTAGTACAATTATTATTGGATGAATGACAGCCAAAAGTATTCTTTTTGGCCTGTACGCAAAGCTCAATGATATACAGGATAGACAATCATTAAAATTATTCATGACTTGCCAAAACTCATCAGCACAAAGGTGAAAATGTATCTTTAGGTGAAACACCTAACTTCTGTGATCATGGGCTGGCATATCACCCCAAACACCTAGCTGCAGCATATCCATGATAGAAGGGAATATTGATGCACTAACAAAAACACTTAGCAGAGAAACAATTGACTAACAATGATCAATTGATTAAGATAACAGACTATGACTAGAACAAAAACACTACTCACAAGAAAGATCAATGATAAGTAATCAATAATAAACTAGTTGGCCTATCTCCTCAACTCATTCACTTATTGCCAACATCACAATGTTACGCCTGCCATGTTGTGCTTCATTTGCATGCCGTCATTTCGTTGAAATTCTCCCACCACTAGGGCTTGATGAAAGTAAATATGCACTGATTCGTAGTTTTTGAGTCGTGAATTCGTAAAATTGTGTGCGTGTTTTTGAAAGCGTGTTTTTTTTTTGGAAAATCGTATAATTTATTTTGGTGAAACTGGAAATCACGTTTAACGCACAAAAAGCTGCTGAATCGTGAAATCGTCAATTCGTAATAATGATGAAATTGGGCCCATATTAGGCACTACCCTGCCTAATAGTCGTATCAGTTGCGATATCGCGAGGCCCGCTGTTGTCTATAGGAAGGCACGCTCAGCACACTCCACACAGCAGCGGGCTCTCAGCCGTACGGTGACGTCATGGACAGAGATGTCGCGTCGCCGGCTGATGCCCGGGCGGCCCCGTGTGCGCTCCAGACGACCTAGTCGACGGCGACGCGTCGTTCCAGGAACGGTGACGTCAGCAGACGGTTGGCACGGCGGCAAGTGTGGCGGGCCGGCCAGTGACCCCGTCTGCCCTCTGGCGGCAGAGCGCGGCTCGTGACCCTGTCTGGAGCTCGGCGGTGGGCCGGTTTCGGCCTTCACCCGCCAGTGACAGCGCGTCGGCCTTCACACCGACCGCTCTCGAACAGCAGAATGACGCCATGGCCCCGCCTCAGTGTCCTGCAATTTTGTTTTGTTTTTGTAGAGTGGAGGGTTACAGGCCAAGACGTTAAAACCCCGATGACGTCGAAACAATTTGATAACATGACGGGAAAAGCTGCGGGCAAAAGTTTGTATTCCCAGAGGAACACCTAATCTACGACCAAGACTATGATGACAAAGATGCCAGGAACTGACCATGATGAGAAAAAAAAAACAGCTACTACATTTGCATGTTATGAAGTTTCATGGACATCAACTCCGGAAGTCAAAACTCCGACACCAGGTCAAAACACGTTCCTGATATTGGAAGGGGGTGATTTTTAGGCGAGCCGGACCATAAAAGTCATTTTCGCCGCCTTTAAAGCGATTACGACACATGTCTGTTTACAAAAGAGAGTGTTTGCAATGAAGGTATAGGCATGTGGACATTTACGTTAAGGGAATTTTACGTTATAGTTTGTTATTTGTTTTGATGGTTAGGTTGCTGAAGGTGGGGGCTGGTTTTGGGACATCTCCCTTATGCCTAAGTGGTTTAATTTTACTTTTTCATGATATGCGTCGTTTCCTCTTAAATTTCGGTTGGTTGGTTAATCACTGGTTTTATGACACGTCGCCCGTTGAGTCATGTCGCGTCGCTAATCTCTCACGCCGATTGATCGCGAGCGAAGAGTAGCGACAGATGAGACTCGAACCCACAACCTTTCGATTGTGAGAATGGCAACCTACCCCCAGACTACTCGTCCCCCTTAAATTTCGGAATTCCAGAGCGATGCTCCACAGGTGGCAGGCAGGCGTCTTCGTAACCGACCACCTTGCTCTCGGGTGGTACGACGTATTCGCTGCGGACCGCGCATCTCGGAACATGCTTTGTGGAATACACGTCGCCATTCTGCTGCCGTGAATAATCACCTCTCCCACTCCTTCCGGTCGGGCAGCGTGCTGTATTCAGATCCTGGAATCGCCGGCGGTGAGGAAGTCTGCGCTCTACCGCGTGTCACATGGCGGTGGTTATCGCCGGTACACGTACGCTTCGTGCAAGCGTGCACAGTGCACCTGCTTGGGCGTGGGGGTGGTCGAGACTGCACGGCCACGCATCGGAACGCGGCTCCATCTCGAAATAGCGTGCACACATCGCGTGGGTTTGGGGGCGCCGTCACGTGTTCAAATTCCCAGCTGAAGTCAGGGTGCGGTGGTCGTGAGGATGGGGGATGTGGGAGGTGGTGAAGTGAGGGGGTGTCGAGGGTGGGAAGTGAACGACCAATGACTACAGTTTGTGTACGGTAGATGATATAATTGCCTACTTGACGGTGCTCATTTGTTCCTGTTGCCGTTTGCACATGCTGCGTGGCCGTTCGCGCAGGGGCGGCTCCAGGAATCTTTGCTAAAGTGAGAGCAAATTTGACAGGGGCACCAAGGCTTCATGGAGGGCTACTGAAAAAAACACATTTGTACGAAATCGAAACAAAGCATAGTCCAGAGCCAGAATACATCGAAATCCCTGAATGAGCAACGATATATGCTCCACCACGAGGATGGCGCGATGGACCCAGGAGCGAGCCTGCCACCTTATCCCCCTGGATCCGCGCCCATGTTCGGCGAGGCCGATAGGCCAATAGTCTTTGCAAGCAGTAATCACGTCACGGTTTAAGCCGCGGGGATCCACAGGCGATTATGTATTATCTGCATTGCCTGAATGCACAATGTGTGCTTCGAAACGGTTCCGTGGAGCACCTAATCGGTTTGAGCACGACACAAAGCGCGAGTTCAAATCCATACCGAGAACTTCTCCACCGAGAGCTCATGAATGACATTTGCATGCACACATCGTAAATATGTACATGGACAGTTGGAGAGGCCTAGGCATAAGGAGCAGACTGGGCTCAGGCTTTCAGGCGGAATGCTGGGTAGTAGTGCTGAATAAGTATAAATAAGGCTCTACTACTTTTATCCAGTCGCTATTCACGAAAATTTAGGTTGTCAAGGGGATGGCGTGATATTTTCTGAGGGGTGGATGTGTAAAACAAGAACTGTAGGATGCGAAAAAGGAAGAGGGACTTGGATTTTCTTCAATATACTCCGGAAAATGGTTCCAGATAGTATGCACAAATTGGTGCCATAGAGTGTCCAATAACAGGTCACGATTGTACTGTCCTCAAAGCTTAAACAACGAAAGATAAAAACGCTGTCGCCACCGACATATTCCTTGTCGAACGCTATTTTACGTCATAAGAAACCGATATTGAATATGCGTGGAATGTGAGATTTGTAATGCGAGTAAGGTCGCTGCAGAATTTGGTATGCATGAGCTATACAATAACAACCTTAGCCTCGTATAACAAATCATTACGTAACATGATGCTGCAAACTTAGATGTCGACCGAGCCTCTTCACCCCTTACCCTTCGCTTTATTGCTTCCTGGGTGGCTCATGCAACGCGCCGCGGTAATCTGTCCTCTCCAATCTGGTTGGTCGGTCATTTGAGTTTTAGGGCGCAACAACCAGGTTTGACCATTTAGCGCCCATAACAAATTGGCAATGACGGTCCTCTGCAATCGATTTATCTGAGGTACACCAGAGGGTCTGACATCCACCAGGGGACGGCTCTTCCAACTGTTTACGATGTTGACGTGTGTAGAAATCGTTGTGTATCGAATGCGTTGATAATGAGCCATTTGATGATACCGGGCCCCAAACGGTGCAGGTATTCTAATCGTGCACGCATATAAGATATGAAACACTCATAAAAGGTCTCGAAAGCCATTTTAAAAGTCAAGGAAGCCCATGAAGGCGTCAAAGTCAAAGTCATGTATTGGGGTACTTCCACGTGGTTGCTGTTCTGCACCCAGACAATGTTGCGTGAGCAGGTCAGGTAAAAAAAATTACGTCAGAAACATTTAAAGAGCATACAGCTTATAAAGACTTACACCTCTATAGTAAAACTAGCGACTCTGCGCCAAAGCACTTATGAATGCAGAGCGACTCCGCGCTTGCCTGGTGACGGGTGGTAACCTGTTCCAAGCGACCGCGGCACGGTATTAAAAACCTCGCTGGGTCTGCGTGCGTCGACATCTTGTGAGATGGAGCTCACAGACTGACCCAGCTCTGGTCACCCTCTTCGATACATGTGACCATCAGGTAAACATCCTACGAAAGCTTCCCGGCATTGTCCAATACACATGGCTCTGTGTACATGAATGTAATCGTACTCCCGAACCATCTCTGCAAACTTCAGCCATCCTAATGACACGAGTGCAGGTGACACGTGCTCCTTGCGGCGCACACCGGTGTCGCGCCGCAAAGTTGATGCATTTTTGCACGCGATGCAGACGGCGCTCAGCGGCTCCGCCCCAGAGGGATAGCCAATGGAAGTGAGGAAACACGTGGATCTGGACTAAGAGCTTGAGAACACCGTGGTGAAATGATGGCGAAACTTGTATAGGGATGCTATGATGGCGTTGCATTTGCGCACAACCATGGATATTTGAGAATTCCAGCTAAGCTGCTGGTCGAGGAGAACACCTAACACTTTAACGGTGGTTAGTTAGTTAGTTATTTGGGTTTTAGGGCGCATCAACTGAAGAGGTTATACAGCGCCCATGACGGTGGGACGTTGAGTTATGTTGGAATCTGAGAGAGTGATCTGGAAGTTCGCTGCCTTTTTAATGACGCCTTGGCGCCAAAGATGGTGAATTGAGTTTTGTCCTGGTTCATCCTTAGACTGTTGGACTGAAACCAATTTTGTAGACGAGATATAGACTCCTCGACCCGTGTCTTGAGGCTGGCAACGGTGACATTTGGTATATAATAATATAGAAGCTGGGTATCGTTGGCATAGGATATTAGGCGGACATAGGGGAGGAAAGAGGACAGGTCGTTGATGAAGATAAGAGAGGATTGGTCCGATGATGGAACCTTGAGCCACGCCGTGAGTCAGGGGAAGGATGGAGGAGCCTTCGTTCACCGTCTGCTTCCCGTCGCTGAGGTAGCTGCGGAACCATTCCGTCGACTGCACGCCATATCAGCAGAGCTTGGTCAAGAGCTTGGCGTCCTTCTTGTACCTTCAAATGTTCATTTTCCACCGTACGATCGACTTGCTGGGTGGTAGAGAGCACAAGCCAGTGGTCAGCGTGCTACTGAGTACAAGTCTTTCATGCGTGGGGCCGCGGTAGCTCAGTTGGTAGAGCGTCGGCCTCTTGATCGCAAAATTGTGGGTTAGAATATCACAACCGACGGCATTACCGAGTCCACCCGCGACAAATAGGCTCGAGAGGTTGGCGACGCTACATGACCCAGGGGTTGAATGCGTCGTAAAAAAAACCCCAGGGAGTCTTTCGTGCGAGGGAAAACGCTTCGACATCAATCGCACTGAAGATCTCATTTCCTCATTAATTTTTGCGGACCTTCCAGGAGCTGATACATCAGCCGACAGCTGGGACTTCGCGACACAGCTGATGGCCGGCACTCGGCGATCTGGCTTTCTGCGCCGAGCTGGGCCACCAGTCACCGACCAACTTCAGCCACCAGTCACCGACCAACTTCAGCCACCACCAGTCACCGACCAACTTCAGCCACCATCAGTCACCGACCAACTTCAGTCACCACCAGTCACCGACCAACTTCAGCCACCACCAGTCACCGACCAACTTCAGCCACCATCAGTCACCGACCAACTTCAGCCACCATCAGTCACCGACCAACTTCGACCACCACCAGTCACTGACCAACTTCAGCCACCATCAGTCACCGACCAACTTCAGCCACCATCAGTCACTGACCAACTTCAGCCACCATAAGTCACCGACCAATTCCAGCCACCATCAGTCACCGACCAACTTCAGCCACCATCAGTCACCGACCAAATTCAGCCACCATAAGTCACCGACCAATTCCAGCCACCATCAGTCACCGACAAACTTCAGCCACCATCAGTCACCTACGAACAGCTCAATACAGCCGGCCAACTTCTCAGGTATAATCGAATCATTCAATGCTGCTCACTGCACATCGATGCAAACGCTTCGTAGGGTGTGACCAGCGAGACCCGAGGCGGCGAACGGCTGGTAAATTCCTGAGCCCAGCACAGCGCGGTGGCTGTCCGTACACTGACAATGCAACATACACATAACTTCCGATGGAACAACTACAGGATGTCCGTCCATGTCGGTCCATGTTGGTGTGTCGGTCCATGTCGGTCCATGTTGGTGTGTCGGTCCATGTCGATGTCGGTCTTGTCATTTGTCTTGAGTGCTTTGTACGGCGCGTGTTCGGCAATACGTAACATACCCGCACAGAGCTCGGAGCGTCACTCCATAACCGGAGGCATCTTCGGTCACGAAAGGGAGCACCACAGCGGGATGGCGGCCAGAGTCAGACTCACTGATGTCGATCGCGGTCTGCTATGGAGTCAACACCGGTCGGTCACAAAGACAGAGCCCGTCTGTCGGGGAGTAAGGTCCGCATGCCATGGATACGTTGCTCGCCTGTTGCAGGGTAAGGTCCGTCCGTCGCGAGATGAACTATCGCTTATCCCGGCTGAGCTTAGCTCGCCACGGAACACGGTTCCGCGTGTCACAGAGCGAAGTCCTGTGTCCCTGTCACAAAGTAAACTCCCGTCCGTCAGAAAGTGTGGTTCCGTCTAACCCGGAGCCGGTTGTCGGTTATTGGTTTTACGACACATCGACCGTTGAGTCATGTAGCGTCGCCAATCTCTCACGCCGATTGGCCGCGGGCGACTAGTAGCGACAGGTGAGACTCGAACCCACAACCTTTCGATTGTGAGACGAGCAACTTACCCCTAGGCTACTCGTCCCCCTTAAATTTCGGAATTCCAGAGCGATGCTCCACAGGTGGCAGGCAGGCGTCTTCGTAACCGACCACCTTGCTCTCGGGTGGTACGACGTATTCGCTGCGGACCGCGCATCTCGGAACATGCTTTGTGGAGTACACGTCGCCATTCTGCTGTCCCGCCAAGTCCCGTCTGTCATGGATCCAGGTGAGGTCTGTCACGAACTGTAACGTCGTGCGTCACCCAGTCGCCGTCGGTGGCCCGCCTGCCAACACGCTGTTGCGGGCGTGTTGTGTCATCATCACGGGTGAGGTCCCCGCTGTGGGGCGGGCGAAACCCGGGGCGGTAGGGAGCGACACGTCAGCTGTGTCCCCGGCATGGGCACCGGTCACCTACGTGGAAATCGTGTGTCGTCAGCTGATTGTCCGGAACCGATCGACCGCGAGGCCGCTCCCGGAACGGAGGTGCGCCACGGCGACGGCGGCCCAGCGCGGGCCGCGGGCACCTCCACTCGGCAGAATCACCTACCTACACCCGGCGGAAAATCTCCGGATTGCTGATTAGAAGCACTGCGGCAAACGGCACCAGCCGTGCAACATCCGGCACAATCACCGCACCAATCGGGATTCAAAGCGGTGCTCGGCACCATTCGAGGACATCAGTACACCACTCGGAAGAATAACAAACGCTCGGAACGGCCGCAGCACCAAGCGGGAGAATCGTTAATCACCAACAATGTCACGTGAAAAATCGCAGCACCGCTCAAGGTTCGTTTTTCATCCAGTCGTAGAGCAGTCACGGTACCATGAGGAGAGCCACTGTATCCACTTAAGTGATGCATGGCTCAGGAGTGCTACCGCCGATGCTTTCTCTCCGGTATCCCACCCGAGATAATTGCTCTGCTACTCGTTAGAAACGCTCACCCACAGAGAAGAGTCATTGAGTCATTCGGCGAAATCGCCGGAATTTAATTGTCTAGTCGCCAAGACTTGAGGAATCGTCCTAATTATCGGACTATTCCTGATTTCGATTTGTAGGATTGTGATAGAATTGCGATTTCATATTAGTCGGTGTCAATGCTGTCAACCTGTCAACGTTGTTGAGAGGTTTACACAAAATGACATGACGTGAACGATTCATGACAATGGGACGTGATTTAGAATTCAAACAGTTTGTATGCATTCACCGACCTGGCTGATGCCTCTATCGGCAGGACAGCCGCCAAATGCAGCCAAAATAAGTAGCTACATCGCATTGCCACCAACTCCTCAAATCCCACCAAATCGACCGGAAAGCATGGACCTGCGAAGATACGTAGAATGCATTTGCTTGCCAACGGTCACATCCAGCACATATTGCGACACCTTCGGCAGCTCGCGATTCGTTAGTTGGTTATTCTGGATTTCTGCGATCACGTGGCCCCTCAGGCCGGTGCATTACTTGGTTGAATTATGGCCCAGTCGCTGGGCTCGATCGTGTAGCTCGTCGATCCGAGTTGCGCGCGTGCGACACATGCCCAAAGTGGAGCTTCGTGACGATCATGCGAACAGCAAGGCGTATTACCTGGTCAGTGTGGCAGTGTTCTGTTTATGTTGGCGGCGCCTAGACACGTCGGCACTAGGAAAACAAACCGAGTGACTTGCTGAGTATTTTCGTCGTATTTTTCCGGCAGAGGGTCTCTCGGTTTGCTAATTGTTATCAGGTTGCCATAGCAGCGCTGCACAACACTGATGGCTTGCTCAACAATGTCGAGGTTTCGATGGAGAAAGATCCCGATAACTGGTATACTCTCGGATGGCGAGCACACTCCTCGACATTTCGCCGAAAGTCCGATGTCATTTTTACTAACGCTGGCGTCCGAAAAAAAAAACATTAATGCTGTTTTGTCCGGCTGACCTTGAGCTCGTCTGAAGCAAACCACGCGGCCAGTGTATCCAGGTCACAGTCCCCACGTTAAGGCGGAGCTCAATGGAGCGGACGCCGACAGAGCGCCGCGCGGGGCTCGCGAGTCGTCGGCACTGGCGATGATGCGTGCATGTGCTGGCGGGTGTCACGGTAGGTTGGTTGACAATAAATGAAATAACACCGGCCCAGGAGTGCTGCCCTGGTCTCCGCAGCGCGTCACTCCCACGCCACTACCACCCTCGACAGATTACGTAGAGCGGCAAAATATTCAGCGAACTGCTGAGTAAAAAAAACACCGTACCATCGAGACATTGTGAGCGGTGCGGAACGGTCTACACAAGTCCATACAATCAAATGCCTTAGCCAAGTCGCACTAGATGGTATTATTACCTCGCACTTATCTCTGGTGATAGCTGTTGGTTATTCTGGCTTTAGGGCGAATCAGCCTATCCCTGGTAATAAACATGGTACGTACCAAGATTGATAGCATGCTCGGAGTCGGATGAGTGGCTCCGTACATGCATTGCTTTGGTGTCATCAGACTTGTGTTTAGCAATGCAATGTGTAAGCTGAGTGTTCACCAGTTTTTTCGCTAATTTCGCACTTACGTTCAAAATACTGATGTCCAAAAATTATTCTGCTCCTCCTCCCAGCCGAATTATGGGCAGACACCACAGTAGCGTGGTTCCATAATGCGTCGATTTTCCGTGACAAGGCGTGTTGATCGCCCACAGTGGGTGGTGGACGACGGGAAGAGCGGCCGCCGCGAAACGCTGCCAGACCAGAGCCCTGTTCGGCAGGCATCTTACAGTGCAGTCGGTGCAGACGGAAAGTAAGGAACTAATCAGACGCGACAGAGTTTCGCCACAGGCACTTTTCTATGACGTCATACATTGGTAGACGGTGTAGTCCGTGCAGGCGGAAAACCATGTCATCTCCGACTGAAAATTAACTTGTGCGTGGCTGACGCAGTTGAGACAAGGTTGGAGTAGCACGGGTTACGGCAGGGGAATAGGTAGATACATACTTCCAGGAAGATTTCACGCATGTCATGGCCGCCAGTTAAATTGTGCGCTCTTGAACCCAAATAATCAATGAGATTGTTTCTTACTTTTTGGTCATCACAGCCTTGTTCTTTCAAAACGTCGCTTAGAAATCGAATGGTTTTGACTCAAGGTTACTTGCCCTTTACCCTGGCCTTTGGTGCCTATTTCTGTAGAAGCCCCTGAGCACGAGTTGGAAAAACATGTCGAGTAGACTTGTTGAATATTACCTGGCGGTCTACCATTTCTTTGGTAAATCACAAGTAGGCAAGATATTTCCTATTTCATGTCACACCATGTAGCATTGGCACAATGGATGATGCGAAATCCTTTTGTGACAATGATATTTCACAATACAGCATCAGTAGGTCTTAGGCGATGCATTGCTAATGGGCTTTAGGTGACCTAACATCAGTGCAATTTAGAATACTCAACATCAGGTTATATCATACAGGCAACCAAACATGAACTTTTTGCTGATCACGAATTGGAAGGTCAGGTTAGGTTTTTACAGACAATTTTGCATTTTTCTTTATTGCATACATCCCCATTAAAGTCATATGTTCAGCCCCACACCTTTCCCATCTTTACGTGGAGAAAGAGGGAATAGCATGCGTCTTCATTGTTATACATGGGCGTGAAATGACCAAACCTGATGGATGTGCCCTAAAACTCAAATAACCAACTAATCTTTGGTACCCATGTTTTTTGTGGTTTTGGATAGTACTTCAGTGAATTTAACATTTTGTTGGTGAACTGACTACTTAATGACATATAGGTACTTTAATTTAAATTGTATATATCTGGAAAATTTGTTATTTCCCAATAAAATATAGGGGGAACTCATTCAAATCACATCACAAAGCATCATGCATATATTTTTTATTGCAAATTGTTGTATGTTCTTCTATGCATTTATGTTACCTTTTGACACAAAGGTTGTAGATCTGACCTGAAAATTGTTAACTTGGAAATGGTACCATTGGCTCAGGATTTCATTTCTTGAAATATGACACCTGCAAACTGTTATTGTCCTCTCCAAAGCCAGAAGTACAAGGCTCTCATCTAGCACACAAGCAGAGGTGCATCAAGTGCACCAGGTAGTACAAAAGAAGGTGTGCTAACCCATGGAAGAAAAGGGACACCTGGTGTCCCAATACTAAGGATATAAGAAACGAAGTGCAATGAAAAATATTAAGAAATGTAAATCAAGAGTAGTTTTCTTGAAGACAACTAGGGCAATTATCTGGGTTTTTTTCTATAGAAGCCCATGAGTGCAAATGAGAAAATGGCATGGAATTGACTTGTTGAAGCTTTCCTAGTAGCAGCACCTACTGTTTTTTCACAGACTAAATATGAGCAAGATGAGCACTGTTTCAACTTCAGTGTTTCACTGTTGAAACTTTAATCGGAAGCTGCGGACTCCTATTGTGATAAGGTATTCCATCAGCCATACAATGCAGGCAAACATCACAACACGCCCATTGTGCTGAAGTGTAAGGGTGATATAGGGTGACACTCCAAAGGAAAAAGATTGTCAATAATTTCAATAACAATGGTCTGAATTCAGCTGGAAAAAAACCTACTGAGCAGAGGGTTCACACAGGTATTCTGGAATAATGCATGCAAAGTGACACCCCTGGTTTCTGAGTAGATCACTTCCAGTCATTAGTATTATTGCACCTTAAGGTATCCACAATGCAAGTTTTGCACATATCTTACCACCATGAAGCAAACAAAGTGGTTAGGTTTTGTTAGGTTAGGCTAAACTTTTCTTTTAAGGTTGGAAGATTTCCACATTTATGGTGACATTTTTACAATACAAATTATTTAATTTCTTCCAAATTTTATTAGGCTAGGTTTGGTTAGGCATTTTAATTTGTATTTTTAGACAAAGGTAGTGGTAAAATTTTCAATTTTTACAATACTTTTCCTGTAGCATTTTGCAATTTCTAGCAGCTTCCAACCTCTAGGCTGGATTATGTTACTTTGATCTCTCTTTTCCATAAAGTTTTGCTACATCACTGAAACCCAAGTCCCTTCAGTTATAAAGTCATAAAACATTCAGACTTTATAAGAGCCACAATGACCCATATAGGTTAAGTCTGTAATGGGACGATACCATAATCATGAACAATGAACAAAAAGACACTAATCATCACAACCAACATCAAATCACAAATTCCCAAGAAATTATCCACCAACATCTCACACAGCCATCCATCGTTACCTATCCACCCATGTCCCACACAGTCATCCATGCTTATCATATCAAGCCCTATTCACTGGCTCCTGCATAACATACATGTGGATCAAGAGCCCTACCAATAATTTTCAAACTCCACCATTGCCTGCTTAAAGGGGCTTGGACCATGCACACTAACTTATCAAAAATATTATGTCATCCACCATTAATTAGAACAGTAAACAATGTCCAGCCTAAAAAAAAATTCAACAGACTTTTACATACAGTTAATGAGGGACCCACACAGCACCAGCAGGCAGTCTAATCCACTGAGCAACAATCCTTTGCCTGAAGACCTGTTGTAGCTCTACTGTCCTACACCTTGATTTGTCTAACATGGATTGATGGGGACGAGTGGTCTGGGGGTAAGTTGCTCGTCTTACGATCGAAAGGTTGTGGGTTCGAGTCTCACCTGTCGCTACTCTTCCCCCGCGACCAATCGGCGTGAGAGAATGGCGACGCTACGGTCGATGTGTCGTAAAACCAAGAACCAACCAACATGGATTGACGACCCCTAAATAGAGGAGGATCATTCAGATTGACCTTATCTAGCCCTTTAATAATTTCGTACATTTCAGTCACATCACTCCTTAACCTCCTATACTTCAGTGAGTACATATATAATGTCACACAACTTTCCAAATATTCTAAGTTACCTAGTCCACTGATGAGTCTAATGACCTTGCAGCGCACACAGGTCCAACTTGTCTTTTTGGAATTATTTTTCCTGCCAACTGAAAAGTATGTATTTGGAGAGGAAATGAGTTGTCACATGCTAGCCGCAAATATAAAACTTGCATTGAAAAACATAAATTTCATGAATTCAGATTACCTGAAAGTGGAAATTTACCTAATGTTTATGAGCAAATGTTAGATGCCTGGATTCAAGACGTCAGGTCCCACGGTGCCGCGGTAGCTCCCCTTATTTTTCTTCCTCGGACGCCCATGTCCGACGCCCATGTCGAAAACTACACGTATATATTAACTGTGCATAGCCATCCATCACCCATCCATCTTCACCAATCGCCCAAACTCATCGTTCACCCATGTTTCCAAACGCATCATTCAAAATCTGAACGAAGGCAGGAAGCAGCTGACCCTCATCCGCTTCATCAGCATAAGTTATAGCCAAAGGTTCTAAATCATGATTACGCTGGAGTCATGCCCACAACCATAAAGTTACAAATCGTACAAAATACAGATGAAAGTGGGCCGACCCAGCACGACTTTAGCCAGGGATTAAACACCGAGCCCGGAATTGCCCCACAAATGTCTCACGTATGTCACATTTGTCGACTGCAGGCGCAAAATTGTGTTCGGGGTGACGTCATAATTCCGACTGCACCGACTACACCGTATAGATGCTTACCGAACAGGGCTCAGCTGCGACAAGCCGCAGCTGCGCATCGCAGGCGCCAAGCGCCGTGCCGGGCTCGGACATAACAACCGGTCAGACTTTGAAGGCCGAGCCGGTGACGGTGTGGGGAAGGGGAGGGGGGGGGGAGACGACAGTGTGTCCCGGCTGACAGCCAACCGATCTGTGATGAAGCTGCCCACATTCATGAAGTAGCGGCTGAAGTGACACTGGCTGTGTCAGAGTCGAATGCATCTTCAGGTGCGGTGCATTGTTTTGAGCCGATAGCACGTTTCCGCAGCTTCTTCCACATGTCCTTGGCGAAATACGGTGTCGCGAGTTCTGTGCGTTTTTCGGCGATGCAACATTCACAATCAGGTCTGGGGCAGAGGTATGCGTCCCCACTGGCGGTCGCGTGCAGTACGTGTCTCTCGCATTCGGCAACAATGCTTTTGGCTTGCAGATGGACCAGGTCTTCACACAGAAAGCCATAAACGATCGGGATGACGCAGTTGCACGGTCATGGACAGGGCGGTGGTCGCCATCGCCGTGTTCCATGTGCGAAGGTGCGCGGCGTGAATGCCCGTCGATGGACGTAGCATCCTGTTGGTACAGGTCGATCCAATCTGACGTCAGCACATCAAGGCTGAGCTAGTCGTAATCGTCGTGACGCATTGATCGGGTGGTTATGTCAACGTTCCATCCAGCGACCCTTGTCCATGGTGAGGTCATCTTCGCTGGAGCGTGCGCTCACCACCACCGTCTGCGTCTCCAAACCGGTGACCTCAGTGATCCTGCGATTGATAATCCATCATCAATCACCGTCATTAGACGACGATGCAAGAGGGCTCCCGGGTGAGTAGACTACGTGATGAGCTGGATGGCGCTTACCTTCAGCAGCATGCGGCTATATTGCGCCATATATGGCTCGTCGGATCGCGACAGGTCCAGGCTCAGGTTACCTTAGAGAAACACGGGTGTTCCGTGATACATGACATTCAGCTTATTTTGGCTGATGACGAGTCGTGTCTCGCTTAGCTTAGGTGCCAGTGAGCGTACGCTAACTTAATACGGTCGACGGTGATATGTTGGTGCTGATGCCGGAAAGGTGTGCTTTCATGCCCTTCCCGCTGTCTGTCCGCACAGCGGCAGCCACAGGACTCCGCCAACGCATAGGATCCCAACGTCGCAGGAATCCACTGCCACAGGAGTCTGCCGCCAAAGGAGTCTGCCGCCACAGGACTCTGCCACCACAGGAATCCACCGCCATACCGCCAAAGGAGTCTGCCGCCAAAGGAGTCTGCCGCCACAGGAGTCTGCCACCACAGGAATCCACCGCCATACCGCCAAAGGAGTCTGCCGCCACAGGAGTCTGCCGCCACAGGAATCCGCCGCCACAAGAGTCTGCCGCCACAGGAGTCTGCCGCCACAGGAGTCTGCCACCACAGGAGTCTGCCGACACAAGAGTCTGCCGCCACAAGAGTCTGCCGCCAGAGGAGTCCGCCACCACAGGAGTCTGCTACCACAGGAGTCTGCCGCCACAAGAGTCTGCCGCCAGAGGAGTCCGCCACCACAGGAATCCACCGCCATACCGCCAAAGGAGTCTGCCGCCACAGGAGTCTGCCACCACAGGAGTCTGCCACCACAGGAATCCACCGCCACAGGAGTCTGCCGCCACAGGAATCCACCGCCACAGGAGTCCGCCACCGAACCAGAGCCAGCCACAGCGGTGTGTCTCAATGCGGGAGTGGAGGTGCGAAATGACATCCAACGAGACAAATACCTATATTTTTAGTTCTTGTTTCCTGCCTTTACGTCAGTCTTCGAAGGTCAAAAGCAAGGACAGCAAGGACATGCCGGGGTCGAGGGCAACTCCGGACATGCCGGGGTCGATGGCAACTCCGGACATGCCGGGGTCGAGGGCAACTCCGGACATGCCGGGGTCGAGGGCAACTCCGGACATGCCGGGGTCGAGGGCAACTCCGGACATGCCGGGGTCGAGGGCAACTCCGGATGTGAAGGTGGTATCAGCTGTGACCGCGGACCCAGTCTTGACGATATGTATGTATGTATGTATGTATGTATGTATGTATGTATGTATGTATGTATGTATGTATGTATGTATGTATGTATGCACGTATATATGTATATGTATATATATATATATATGTATACATTGAAACACGATGCCATGTGTTTTACACTTGTGAGCTCGAGCGACGCAGCCAGCATGGGCGATTGTGCCGTAAATCCACATCGCATACCACGCAGAGGCTGTAATATACTATATGCTGTAATATACAATATGCTGCAATATTCAGAGGCATGGGTATTGTTTTCTGAAAATTATTGGGGAGGAAAAATCTATGAAGGCAATGGGCAGCGCCAAACACATTAGGGGTACACTCCATAGGGTTCCATGTTAAAAGTTTAAATTATGGGAGGAAGCGAAACCAATTGGGCATTTTCCCACTAAAAGTACCTAAAACAACACCCCTGTTCAGAGGGATCGCTATCCGAGCAAAAGCATGGAAGAATGCGCCGTAAGCATAAATCACATACCGTACAGAGGCTGCAATATAAAAGGCTGAAATATTCAGAGGGATCGCTTCCTGAGTACCCGTGTGGTACTGTGAGTGGCAGTGGCCTAACCCATCATGAAACATAGCGAAAGAGCACACATTTTGCGGACCAGTTCCTGCAGCCAGAATTGTCATCTTGTACGTTTTGCGAACATTAATTACATATAATTATTACACTATTGTGTACATTAGCGGTCATAAATATCTCCCTTCTCATTTCTGGCGCGGATGCCGGTCGTTCATCATACTCAGAAGCCCGGCAGAAGTTAGACGTCGGTGATCGTCCCAGGACACGAATTTCAGCATCAAATATCTGCCTTCCTTTAGTGTACTAGCTGCACAAGAAATATAAAACGACGAGAAAGACAGGGACGTCAAGGGCAAGGGCACAACGGTAGAGCAGCGAGAGAAGCATAAAGTGCATAGGAGCACAAAGCTCAGCGCGTTTCCAGCAGCTGCAGTACTCTTTTAGAGAATGTCGGTGCTTGAGTAACATGTGCCAGTGAATGATGAGCGTACTTCAATCTCCAGTCATGCTTGTTCTACCGCGTACAGGGTGATTGACATGTTTGCTAAATTTAATCGACGGTTTGGACAAATGTGTAAGAAGCTCTGAAATGTTCCAGTTGCCTTTATGTGCTGCTTTACGCAACAGCCGAACACTAGCCGAGAGGCAGCACTGAGTACCGGGTTGGAAAAAAGAACAGTGCTTATGATCATGTACGGGAAGTACCTAGTCTAGTTGAGTTTACGTTCAGAGCACACAGCTACACCAACCAATCAATAGATTTCCTATCGAGTAGCGCTGAAAGATATCTCGCTTTCCTGATGCAAACGCAGTTTTGCCAGATATATTCGATGTGCTGCCGTAAATCGGTCCAATAGAATGATGTTTCCCATTCTCCAAACTACTGCAACGTTTTAGTGTTTCGCTTCTGCACCTTCTAAAGCCCCTTCAACCATGCATAGTTTATATCCGAATGGCAGAGCAGTTACGAGCACGGAAACTAATACACATACAACCAGAGCAATATCAATAATAGACAAGAGGAAATGACAGAGTTCGATCACAAGGGGCATACCTGCAAGAAACGTGATTCACATGTGTGCGTGCTACGATGTGTGGAACTAGGGAAAGTGATTCAAATTGGTCTACCGAAGAGGTGCTTTTCAGCATGAACTGACCCAATACTACGATAATTGTATATTTCGACTTTTATCGCAAGCCATTCCCATGCGGGAAGCATTTGGAGGACAATGTCCAGAAAACGAGCCACGTGCCTTTAGTGGTCCATCACACTCACGTAGGTGCAAGCTAGCGTCTTGTGTTCGGCATATATTATCATACCCGGTAAAGCATGAATATTCATTACGACATCTGCGAGGAGTTGGACGACGCCTGAGCATTTTGCACCCATGGAAATCACAAGCGTTGCCATGAGCGCCAGACCCATATTCGCCGTAGCGGTCGCATTGCCGCCGCCCAACCGCTGCAATCAGAGTCGGCCAAAGTCGTTCCCGCGCCCATTTGACGGCCGGAGTCGTTCCCCTGCCAATTCGCTGGCGAGTAACCGCCGTCCCACCCTCCCCCGGTGCATTTGTGAGCATGGCGTCCGATACCGCCGTCACATATGCCCCCCTCCCCCCACACACATGGTTGGGCTCATCGGGGTAGTGGACTGCAGCCGTCAGCAGGAGTGCTATGACGGGTGGTGAACTAGTCGTCAGTAAGGGTGCTATGTCAATCGGATGGTGAGTAATACAGTCGTCAGTAGGAGTGCTATGTCCATCGGGTGGTGAGTTAAAATCGTCAGCAAGAGTGCTATGTCAATCGGGTGGTGAGTTATACAGTCGTCAGTAGGAGTGCTATGTCCATCGGGTGGTGAGTTAAAATCGTCAGCAGGAGTGCTATGTACATCGGGTGGTGAGCTGCAGTGGCCAGCAGGAGTGCTATGTCCATCGGGTGGTGAGTTATAGCCGTCAGCAGGAGTGCTATGTCCACCGGGTGGTGAGCTACAATGGTCAGCAGGAGTGATGATGATTATTTGGGGTTTTAGGTTGCGTCAACCCATGTGGATTATATTGCTCAGCAGGAGTGAGTGATATATCCCTATTTCAAGAGAGGGACGCATGGCACAATTGAAGTCCGGTATCTGCTTTGAAGACACAAAGACCACAAGGCTATTCGCTTTGTCATACATGACCCTCCCTATATGGTTCCGTCACGCGCTACAGAGACATACAGACAGACAGACAGACAGACAGACAGACAGACAGACAGACAGACAGACAGACAGACAGACAGACAGACAGACAGACAGACAGACAGACAGACAGACAGACAGACAGACAGACAGACAGACAGACAGACAGACATATAGACACAGACGAAACAAAAAAGCAGACCAAAGATGCACATGCACGAGGTACATGTCCATAATTACCGTCCAAAAATGCATGTAACACCAGTTAAAACACAAAATATTGGAATATGAAAAGTGCACGGCACATGACGTGCCATGATCATGGCTGCAAATGAAGTCGCATTTGTGTTCCTCCGGTGTGCAGCCGTCACCCACCACCCTCAGCACGAATCTGAGTCAGTGTGATTTTATCCACGTGTCTCGTATCGTTAGTTAGTTATTTGGGTTTTGGGGCGCACCAACTGCAGTGGTTATACAGCGCCCACGTGTCTCGTATCGTGTTCGTGGGCCTGGGCTGTTGGTTGGCGTGCACCTACTGCCCGCTGGCATGTCCCGTAGATGCGCTCGGGATGGCCCGTTGCGACTACCGGCTGCACTATCCTCGGAGTGTGGTACGTCACCAGTTGGGTCGCACGAAGCCACCCCAGCTGCTGGATCACGTAAGACGTGTTCCAACCACCTCCTACCGCGAACTATCCACGCGCAGAAGTTGATGATCTTTTGCAACGGTGTATTTGCGCCGAGCTACTTGATCCGTACACAGGTCATGCAACAGCGCACTATGAACAACACCAGTGCTTGCACCATGCTTGTCAGTATAGCGTTCAGTATTATGTGGCTGGCGTGATTTAGCGCAACGAGGATACCGGTGCATTTCTGACCATGTCGCGTGGATTCAGAAAGTTTATGTTGTATATTATACATGCATATATATATATATATATAGGCATGTATAATATAAAATGAATGTATATATATATGCTGCTATGTGCTGTCCGGTAACGCTTTCTCCAGAGTCCATAGTACTGTACATGCAGTATTTACAGGAAGCAACACGCTTGTCTCGCCTGTCTTATGTCGATTGCTCTGGATATATATCACAGATCACAGATCACACTGAGGGACAGAGAGGGACTCCGAGGAGCCCCTCTCTCTGTCCCTCAGTGATGCTGAAGCACGAATGGGGAATGATCAGTGACTGGGGAGTGATAGAACCCCAGCTAGCACGTTATGAACGTTGCACACCGAGCGAGTCTCAGGTTTCAGAGTCCAAAACTGCCGGTCTAAATCTGAACGGAAAAAAAGTCGCGGATCGTGGATACTTCGTCCAGTTGCGTTTTCGACGGACGTCAGGGGTGCGTCTGTGGCGAGGGTGTGTCATGCTGCGCCTACAGAAGCTTCACAAAAAGTTGAGACAAATCTGACGTTTGGACGGACATACGGGACTGAGGCAGATTTAAGTCGTCACTCTGAAGTCGCCGCCATACCGCGCCCGTCGGTAGCGGGTACTCCCGCAGGCGACTTTACGGACACCTGGCGGACGTCCGACGTCCGTAAACTATACAATGAGCGTGGTGTGACAGGGTCAAGGGGAAGCCCTGCAATATATGATAGAGAAGTCCTCATGATAAAGAAGACTATCAGCAGGGGTGAGGATCTTTCAAACCTTATTTGTGTCCATTAATTCCGGTCAACTCCCACATTAAACCTCGGTTACATTTGGAGGAGGGGAAGTGCGCCCCAAAAGGATTGTAAGTTCCACAACTATCAGCAGACCCTACAGTTGTCGGGATAGGCTGAGATGAGGCAGTTGTCGGGATATGCTGATATGAGACAGTTGCTGGGATGGGCTGAGATGAGACGGATATTTGGATAGGCTGCGATGAGACGGTTATTGGGATAGGCTGAAATGAGACAGTTGTCGGGATAGGCTGAGATGAGGCAGTTGTCGGTATATGCTGAGAGGCGGAGACACCCAGCAGTTCGAGTTAAATCCGTAGGCTGAGGCATGAACAAGTATTGGCAATTATCGGATCCCTGTTAACACCGACGTTCCTTTATAGCAAGACAGCAATTGGCATTCCCAACCTATGGGAAATGGCATTTCATTAACTGAAGTTCAATGAAATAGTTCGGCATAAAAGCAAATGAAACGACCCGCGGATGTCGAAATGGTAAAAGCGGTGCGGCTTTTGGTTCATTTGTACTAATTACTGAAGGATCAAAGATAAAGTTGGTGCCGCAAATGGCGTATGAGATGCCATTCCTCCCTGCCGATGCCTATGACCCACAGTTAAATCTCAGCAGTATTGTTGTGCCGTAGACCACAACACATGTCCACTGACATCCTCTGCCAGTGTTTGAACCACTCGAATCTCACGATCAGGCCTATCTCCAATATCATGGATCATTGCAGGTGAACTTCTGAATATGGCGAGTGAATCGCGTCGGGCTGAAGAGCCGTCTATTCGAGGTCGACGACGTCGGTCGGACCGCAGCTGGAACGCGGCCGAAACCTTCGGATAATGGTTAGGCCGAGTGCCGTCACAAATTCCGCCTAGTCATCAATCGCCTAATGTTGTCCGGTGTTCCGCATGCTCAATAGCCCGCTGCTCCGATGTGCATAAACGGACACGCTACGAAGACCTCGTGGGGGGGGGGGTAGGCCCCTTCAGTGGCGATTCAGGGAATTCTAACCCGCATTTTCCCAACCGATGAAGGTAGGCAGACACGATTATGAGAGCTCATCGAAAAGCTTGGGTTAATTTACGATGCTTTCGAATCGAAATGATCGAACTATACAAGACACCTTTATGAGACAATTTACTCGCTGGTATCATCATAATAACGCAATCATCTTAATCATTTTATTAAATGGAGTAGTTCTGGTTCAAGGAGTGAAACATATAAGCAAACATGTGAACACCAGCATTCCTAATAGATGACTTTTATACTCATATGCAATAAAATATGCCAAACAAATATGCCCCTGGCCTGCTGCAATACATACTGCCAGTGCGACATGGGAGTATGGTTAGGGAATGTGTGTGCGAATGGAGAATGAGCCACTTACCATGTCCTACTTCAAATAATCTTCTTAATCTGGCACATCATGGGTGACATGCAACAGCTCCCGATCATTTTATACATTATGGAGCAACCTACCCAGAAGGCATAGGCAAACCAATGAAGGAGGTGAATGATATTCACCAGGGTGATATGTAATGCACAATATACCTGTCAAGACTTGCTGGTGATACATCGCTGGAACATGTGAAACTGATCGACAGAAACACTTATTATTAATTTGGCTCATTCAATAATATTCAATTGTATTAACCCACCTCGGCACCTAAGCGTTGGCCCTCTGGCACCATGCAAAATTAACTGATCTGGTTTGCTGACTCGGTCCTAGCTGTTTCCTTAGATTCCATGCACATATTCCTGTTGGATACCTGATAAAAACATGCCACCAACTGGTTTAGACATCTGAATTTACCTTGTCCACCTAATTAGGTACCTACCTAGGTATACCTCCCAAATCAAAAGGATGTAAATAAAACTATTCGTCCTTGACCTGCATTCATATTTTAGCACTGTGATGAATGGAGAGATAGGCAATAACATATGCATAATTACCTGTGTAGGTATGCAACCATAATTAAATTCACACAGGTCCTGTCTAGGTATATGCCTGCCTGCCTAGGTGGGTAGTACCTACCTATGTACCTACATTCATCTTCATTGCCTACATCGCAATTCGCTCAAGGTAAAAAAGCACCTCAACCTGCTCGTTAATAGTAGGTACCTAACACCTACCTACTTATTCATATTCCGTAGTGATCAAACCAACTGAAATAACTCATGCATATTTGTCTAGGATAGGTAAATAGCTGAATAAACATATTTGAATCGAGATGTTCAAACGTACCGACTTGTACCAGCACACAGTACATATAAAAAACACACGTTTGCACTATGTTCTGTGCAAGGCCGCATGGGTGCAACCATTATGGAGCCTGGGGATATGCCCCCCCCCCCAATTTCTGAAAAATGGCGATTTGTCCTCCCCATCCCAATTTTGTCTGTGTCCCCCCCCCCCCCAATCCTCAACTACCTGAGTATCAGCGCCGCAAAATTCTACTTCTGCATTATCGCAAGGCGCTATACGTCTTAGGTTGCATTCCATTGCTCATATATTAATATATTTTGAATAAATGCGTCTCTGGGTCTCCTTAAGTATCTTCAAGACCACTGAGGGAAGTCATGGGCAGCTTTAAGCACGTTCGTCAAGTTAACGTTGTATTCGTATTCGCATTCAGCGACGAGTTCGCCAAAGGCGTATTTGTATTGGCATCGGCATTCAGCGACGGGTTTACGATCGTTCGAATCAATTAACAATGAACACGCTGGAAGGAACTACATAGGTCTCGCACTACCACTCTAACGGTCAAGGTTCAACGTAAACCAGTTTCTTCGGTCCTCTTACATTTTTTTTTGTTTTCACCAAAACCTGCCCAAATCTGGTATCAAGTTATCGACAAGTTATCAAGTCATCAAGTAATAGCCTGTGGTGAACCATCCCACATTTCAAATCGGTGCATGTCAAGGTCAAACTTCTAGGTCAAAGGTTAGCTTCATTTATCAGATGGCTATATTGAAGCGATATCGACCGAACGCGAGGTTTAGTTGCTATCACTTCAATTTCCATTAAATGAGCGTCGTTCGACGTGGCTTGTTATGCAGTGTCAGAAAGCTAAGCAATCGAGTTGTTTGTCAGGAACAAAAGCCAAGCTGATACTTCCGTTGTCATTTCTTTCTCGTTTTCCCTCCAACTTATCCAAATTTGGTATTAATCAATAGCCAGTCGTGAACACTCGAGTAGCATTTAAAACCGGAACATGTCAAGGTCAAAAGTTCTTCGATGCCATCGCATTTCGTCGCAATGGATTCAATTTGCAGAAAATGGATGCCATTCGCGACAACGAATGGACAATCGTGACAATGGACGTCAAGCGACAACCCATGGTGAATCCTATAACATTTTCGAATATCTTTTAACCGGGATATGTCAAGGTCAAACCTCATGGTCAAAGGATAGTTTCAATGTTTCGAAGTTCTCGAGATTCGTCGCAATGGTGTGAGTTTGCACCAAGTGGGTGTCATTTGACGTGACTTGTGCCGTATTATAATGTTACCAAATAGAACTAACTTCTAAGGTCAAAGGTCACACCGAGTTCGTTGGTCGCCTCGCATTTTTGTTTTCGCGCTAACCTATCTATATATTCTACCAAGCAATAGCCCGTGGTGCACCTCGAGTAATATTTCAAACCGGGACATGTCAATATCAAACCACAAGACCGAAGGCTAACTTAAATTGTTCGAAGTCCTCTCGCCGTGTCGCTGTCTTCAATTTTCATTAAGGAGTGCCATTCGATGTGTCGTATGGTAATCTAGCACATTGTTCAGAAATCTCATTAATTTTCAAAGTCAAGGGTCGAACTCATTTCTTCGATCGATTCGATTTCTCACAAAGCTACCCATGCTTGGCATCAGGAGAAAGCCCGTGAGCAACCCTTGGGTAACATTTTAATCCGGTACATGTTAGATCAACCCTTAAGGTAAAAGGTTCGTAAATTTCAGAGTCCTCGCGTTTAATGGCTATGGCTTCAATTGACATCATGTAGGTGTCATTCGACGTGGCTTGCCGTAAGGTATCAGAATGTTGAGATAACAAAATAATGTAAAAGGTGTCGAAGGTCCGACGTGTGTACAATGATTGAGTGTAATATGAATAGGAAGGTCAAGTCAATTTTTGTTTGCAGCAGTCGTGATAGCAAGCACCCGTATCGTATATGACTAGAGGCTCCCCTAAGAAATCCGTCATAACGTGATCGGACGGTGCTCCCATCGCTGGCTTGAAATTTACACTGTCACATTGCTGTTCCGGACATATAATTTTTGTATTCTTCAAATGTCCGCTTTCCTTTTAACAGGCGCCCTGGAGGGCCTCTGAAAATTACGCGCACTGGATGGAGGGGGCGGATTCCACCTCCATAAGATCTCGGCTCCTATTAAAGCTGGAGCGACGAAATATACAGGATGCATGGGTACGGTACTGACCTTTATTGTGTGCAAACTTCATGACCTTAGGTTAATATATTCCAGGTCAAATGAGGTCAAAATGTGAGGAAAAAATTGGTTTTGCGTGGCTTGGCTTGTCATTGTTATAGATAGCTGTGCTTGTGTTTAAATGCTCCAAAGTGTGGGTCAATGATGCTTTAGACATTATTAATGAAACAATACAGATGATAGACCCGGAATTTGACCTCGGGTCACCTATATAACAGCACAGCACTATCAGGTCATTACCTGCTCCAGTTACCGGAACCGGGCCGCCCCCGGATTGCTCCGTTGGTCGGCTCGGCGCAATCTGCTTCGCAAAGAAATGAGTGAAGTACATGAGTAAAGTATAGAAACGCTTAGGTACACAATGACAAAGAGTAGTTTTCAGGATGTGTAGGGAGTAGCATGCAAAGTGGCATCAATCGCATGAGTCATTTGCATTTATGACAGCATTCCAGTTGACTAAGTTTGGTTCCATTAACCTATCATGAACTTGACCTGACTTGACCTCGGTGATCTAACATGACTTTGAAACAATATAGCATAATAATATACATCAAACATGTCGCTAGTGTTACCAAGAACACTTCCCTTTTGCCAATATACGGGAAGCGCATCAGCGCCGATTTTTGTGGTTTGTCGCTGAGAAAATGTTTTCACTTCAACGACTCCTAACTCGATAAATTATCCGCTGATTTTCGTTTATCTTGCTTTAAACAAAGCGCCGGTCATTTCTAAGCAGGTGCGCAAAAAAATGGCGCACATCGGGCGGTAAAACATGGAGTTATGTACGAAAAACCGGAGGGCTGAGCAGATTTGCCCCCTCCCCACCCCCTCCATGGCTATCCCCTCCATACTAATGGTTCAACGAAACTTGTCAATTTTTAAAGAGAAGCCACACGTGAATGGGCACAATTGTATAACTAGCCGGAGTTCATAACCACGAGGGAGCAATATTGTAATCAAGGGTAGATCCAGGAATTGTCATGGGGGCACTTGTCTGGAGGGGCGCCGTTTCTTTGGAGCGGCGCCACTGCGAAAACACCTTGGAAAAGACGCCTCCGGCTGCAAAATTTGAGGGGGCGAGACACTGTTCTAAAGTTACTTCACCATTAACTGTGTGGATGAAGGAAGAGTTGCTTGGGAATAGTGAAGATTGGAAGAAAATAAAGGATTGCCACTTAGGATTAAAAGCGAATGCCTTTCCTCGTCATGCATTTTCATCACTTAGCGTTGTGTGCTGACTGCGCATACATCTGTGACAAATGGTAAAACCGAAGACGAGAATGGGCCCAAGTGCCCTTGATGTCGCGCGCCCCTAAACTCCATCCCCACCACCACTGAGACGATGATGAATCCCGCTCCATTAACTGTGTTTCGCCATGGTGAATTATTTTACACGGGGCGAGATGAACTCGGCCCTTCCTGAAAAACTTGGCCTTTCCTCCCAAGGGGGTGCTTTTTGATTTCATAGGGGCGCCTCCGGCTGAAAAATTTCAGCGGGTACACTGGAACCTTTTCAGAGGGGCGTCTTTTCCTAGCCTGGGGGACGCCACCTTCCACGTGGGCGGTGCATGCCCTCGATGTCACACCCTTTATCAACCCTGGTTGTCATTGCATTGAAACATGTGCCCGTAAAAGAGGAAAACACGGAAAAGATAATTGTAGGTCCATATTTGCTACCATAAAACCATCGTCCTCATGTTTTTCCTGCTACAAGAGGTCAACGTTTAACATACTTACAGCATTGCTCTGTGGTGATCGCGAAATCGGGTTCAGCACATACGACATAAAGCTAGGTGTTCATAGGCAGTGATAATTAGTGAAACTTGCTAATTTTAACGGAACTTTTAGTTCCCAAAATATCTTTTTAACAAGTGCAAATCTGGCAAATTGAAATACATTGGACATTTAATTGAAGTCGCTGAAAATGACATCAATTGGTTGGTTATTGGTTTTACGACACATCGACCGTTGAGTCATGTAGCGTCGCCAATGTCTCACGCCGATTGGTCGCGGGCGAAGAGTAGCTACATGTGAGACTCGAACCCACAACCTTTCGATTGTGAGACGAGCAACATACCCCTAGAATACTCGTCCCAGAAAATTGCATAAAAAGTGGCTGAATTTCAAGGATTATTCCTTCCAGGAGGGGGGGGGGGTAGGCACCTCTATCCTGTTCAAAGCTACCGCGTCCCTGATTTGTCCCACCAACTTCGAATCTGTGGTTACACCCATGCAAGGCTGTATAAGCCTCTGTGTAATAACATGCGGCTCATTAAGCATTTATGTATGAAATAGAGATTGATCGATTATTCTGGCTTTACACGCGCTCTGGAGGGGGGCGGGGGTGCGAAATCCGCCCATCCCTCCGCTTTTTCGTAGATACCTCCCGATTTTACCGGCAGATATACGTCATTGTTTGTGTACCTGCTTAGAAATGAACGGCACGTTGTTTAAAGAAAGAAACACGAAAATCGACCGAACATTTTTCGAGTTAGGGGTCGGTAAAGTTTTTTAAAAAAATTAAGCACCAGACCACAAATATCGGCGCTGATGCGCTTCCCGTATATTGGCAAAAAGGAAGTGTTCTTGGCAACACTAGCTACTTGTTTGATGTATATTGTTATGCTACATTGTTTCAAAGTCATGTCAGGTCACCGAGGTCAAGTCAGGTCAAGTTCATGACAGGTTAACACACGCCCTGGAGGGCGAAATCTGCCCATGCCTCAGATTTATCGTACACAACTCCATATTGTACCGGCCAATATACGCCATTTTTCAGTACCTGCTTAGAAATGACCAGCGCATTGCTTAAAGCACGAAAAATGAAAATCTGCCGACACGTTTTTAAGTTATGGGCCGTTAAAGTCTTTTTTTTTTAATCACAGCGCCGGACCACAAAAATCGGCGCTGATGCGCTTCCCGTATATTGGCAAAAGGGAAGTGTTCTTGACAACACTAGCGCCTTGTTTGATGCATATTGTTATGCTATATAATTTAAAAGTCATGTTAGGTCGCCGAGGTCATCGTGACAGGCTTATGAAACCAAACTTGGTCAACTGGAATGTTGTCACAAATGGAAATGACTGTCATGCGATTGATGTCACTTTGCATGTTACTCCCTACACATCCGGAAATCTACTGTTTGTCATTGTGTGCCTACGCGTTTCTATACTTTATTCATGTATATTATACTTTATTTTATTATATTATACTTTATTTCTATACTTTATACTCCTTTCTTTGCGAATCCGATTGTTCGAGCCGCCCAAAGGAGCAGTCAGGTGGGCAGCCCGGTTCCGGTAACTGGAGCAGGTAATGACCTGATAAAGTGCTCCTATATAGGTGACCTGAGGTCAAATGGCGGATCTGGCATATGCATGGCATCATTAGTAATGTCCAAAACATCATTAATGGCAATTCTGGAGCATTTAAATACCATCACAGCGATCCATAACAATGACAAGCCAAGCCACGACAAACCAGAAAACTTTGCTATTTTGACCTCATTTAGCCCTGAAGATATTGACCCTAGGTCACGAAATTTGCACACAATAGAGTTAACCATCGTGCCCATCCACCCTGTAAATTTCGTTGCTCTAGCCTTAATGGGAGCCGAGATCTTAGGGGGTGCGGAATCCGCCCCCCGATCCAGTGCGCGTAAGTTTCAGAGGCCCTCCAGGGCGCGTGTTAAGGACGTGACGACTACGAGGTCGTTTAGCATATGAAGTAGAGAAATAACTACTGGTTCATCATTGTACTTGGTAACCGATGATACTTTGTATCCATGTTTTGCTTCGGAGCAGTTTTTTGCGTGATGTACGCATGGTTTCCTTCCTAACAAGTTTATTTTTACAGACACATTTTTCATTACTTGTTTCCGTTGCACCAACATTCAGATTATGGACAGTAATTTGAATGGCTTTGTGAAGTAAATTGCTGGTATCACTTAAAAAACCATGCTAATATTCTCCACTAATCGCTAGGCACCTCTGGTTTAACTATGTAATCGTCCGAGTCAGGTGAGAGGAAGGCACATATACTTTTGTAATGCAATTATTGAACTGCCTTGTTTACTTGGGCCCTATGACTAGGTTCTAAAACCTACTTATTTTGGAAAATAAAGCATTTAACCCATTCTTGAATCAATGTCAGATGACCATGCTTTTCGCATCCGGATTTTGAACTCTATGAACTTTAAGGCATTTTTGTTGAAAATTACCCTGAAAAAGCATCTAGCAGTTTAATTAATGCGCATAAAAGTTGGATTGGTAAATTTACATATACTGAAGTCTTTTCAAGAAAAATAACCTCCATAGAACCATGAATTTGACCTGCAATATTATGCTCAATCAGCCAAAAGCAAATATTACTTAATGAAAAACTTACATATCGAACTGCTGAAACCAAGAAATATCATAACAGGTATAAAAATCACACTGATTACAACAATTAGAAAAGCAAAAATACTTCATTATGAGGTGGAATTTCACAAACATCAAATTAATCCAAGAGACATGGAAAATTCTTAACCAGATACAAAGGAAATCTACTTCCAAAAATATCACTGAAAAAAATGAACACAGATAAAGACATCACCCTAGAAAATGATGCAGCTATAGCTGAAGGATTTAATAAATACTTCACAGAAATTGCACCAAAATCGAGAGAACAGAATCCTCAAAGCATCACCTGCCCAGACGCATCAATGGTGCTATTAGCAGTAGCAAAACAATTTAGATACAGGGATCGCTACTTTAAAAAATGTTGGATCAGGAATTGATGCAATAAATCATAGGACATTTAAACAATCATACAGGCCCATATATCAAAATTGCTGTCATCAACCCCATCCACAAAAAGGTGACACAGCAATATTTAGTAACTTCAGACCAATTAGTAGTCTTCTACATGCGCCAACAATATCAGAAAAGACAATCTACAACCAACTCTTGGAACATTTCACCCTACGCAACCCACTTTCTGATAAGTAATTTAGTTTCAGAAAAGAGAAGTCCACGTCCAGTGTAAAATAATTAACCATGTGGCCTGGAAATGCAGAGTTAATGGAGTTGTGGTATTTCATCCTCGTCTTCGGTTTTTACCATTTTGCCACATGATGTATGAGCAGTCATGCACACAACTGCTAAATAATGTAAAATGCATGTGACTGAAGCGAAAGGCATTCCGCTTTTTAATCCTTAAGTGGCAATCCTTTAGTGGCAATCCTTTTTCTTCCAATCTTTCGCTATTCCCAAGCAACTTCTTCCTTCATCCACACAGTTAATGGTGAAGTAACTTTAGGACACTGGCCTCTTCTCTGAATACTGAGCGTGATCACTAAAAGATTTGGAAATAATGAATATGTTGCCGGAATTTGCCTTGATTCGAGACAGGCGTTTGATACTGTTGACAAAGAAATATTATGTTTAAAACATATATATAGTGTGAAAGGAAATAATGGTGAGCTCATGCTGTGGGGTCTGAGCCTACGATCTCATCAATAATTTAAAACCATACATACTGGACAACAGCGAACCCCTTGCCACCAAGAAAGAAGTTGTTGCCTTTTCACCCGAGTTTTGGTCTTCGAACCAGCCGGCTGGCCCAAGATACCTTTATTAGAAGGTAGATCGAACATTTCCTTCAAGCAAGCTACCAAACCAACTTCGTGGGGGCCGGGCTGGCCCGTATGTTTGTGGGTCGGTCTGTGTGTATGTTTACCTGTGCGTGTGTCTATCTGTCTATGTGTATGTCTATCTGTGTGTGTATGTATGTCTGTCTGTCTGTGTGTGTATGTTTGTCTGTCTGTGTGTGTGTGTATGTATGTCTGTCTGTCTGTCTGTCTGTGTATGTGCATGTGTATATCTGTCTGTCTGTGTCTGCCTGTTTGTCTGGCTGCGTCTGTTCCATCGGAGCCGGGCTGCTCGAGCGTGCCACCCACCTGTACATTTTGAGCGGCTCCGGGCGCGGCGACAGGGCCGCCTCGCTGTCGTCGCGGCGGCCGCGCCGCTCTCGCAGACTGTCGAGCAGCCAGCTGCAGGCGCCCGTCACGTTCAGCGTCAGTGAGATGATGAGCAGCCAGCAGAGTCCGGCCGTCGGGCTGTCCATGGCTGGCGGGCGGTGGGCGCGGGCCACACGACCGTCACCATCCACACAGACACACAACAGCGGCACGTGCGCACTGACGCTCCACACTGCGCCAACAGCAGACGGCGCCGCTGCGCACAACCGCCCCAACCTCGCACGAGATCTAAGGTGACTGCGGCGTTGTGCGGTAACTCGGATGTGTGGCCGGCGCGCGCCGCCGGCGCTCATTGGCGGACGGCCCACGGCGCGGCACCCGATTGGCGGATGGACGGGGTGTCATGGGAACCGGCACGCGGTAAAAACGTCCGCCGTGCACCTTATTCTCGACGGCAGTACTGGGGAATAGTTAGCGGACTTCCGGCGCTGTCACTAATGAAGGTCGTTCGATGATAATATTGAGCGAAACATTTGTGCAGGAACCTATGCAAAGTGTGCGTAAAACTGAAAGGAGAGACGACCTGACCCGTCCAACGTCGTCTTGTGTGAAGAGTGAGAGAACATGCTGTTTTGATGTGACTTGCTCTTTTACATAGATGTTTCCTGAACAGACACCGACGAAAGTTACCTCTCCATATCTGATCACCTTTTTGAAATACGAAAAAAAATTCCAACCCAAACCAGGCATCTGGACCCACCACTGTTCTGGAAGCAGGTGTGGATACAGAAAATGTAATATTCGAGGGGGCACCGGTTTAGAGGGGAGCCATTTCACATCCATGGCAGGGGCGTCGATTTGTATCCTTTTGTGGGGGCCGTGGCCCCACCAATGTTGATATTGGCCCCTCCAATGTTGATTTGGGCACCCCAATAAGCCATGCTGTTTTTATGTTCAAGAACTTATGTTTTAAGTTCTTTGAACCATATGTTATATCCTGTAAAGTGCTGCTCCATCCACCTCCAACTCCAACCCTGATCAAACTTCAGGAGCGCATCCATCTCCTATGCAGCCTGCGGAGAAGGTATGTATTCCAGCATAACTACTGTGATCTGAATTCCGTGGTATTCATGTTGCCTTATATTCCATCCTTGCCAATCCATGTAGCAGATGTTTGATTTCCCTGAAACTGTCTGAAAAAACTTGGAGTTTAAATCACATGTGAGTGATGAACAGATAAGCTATCCCTGGATTCCTATGTTGCAGCATTGCATTGCACAGTGGCATACCGAATGGGGGCATTGTGGGCAGTTCCTGACAGGTTGTGTGACCCCAAGAATCTGCCGAGCTCAGGAAAAAAATGCGTCATGCCCCCTAGAAATCCCCCTTGGTCTCCAAAAAATCGCACCGTGGCTCAGAAATTCACATTGGGTGTCCCCAAAAAATCGCGCAGAAGCCCCTGATCATGACGCTGGGGCCGCAGAAGTTTGCTGCTGGGTGTTGTGTTCAAGAAAATCACGACGGGGCCACAAACGGTCTGGCTGGTGCCCCGTGAAAATCACGCTGAGCCTTTGGGTACCAAGAATTCTCGTTCGGGCTCCTGGAAATCACTAGATGCATAACAGATCACACCCGGGCTTTAAAAGTCTCCCTGGGACCACCCAACAAATGAAGCCGGAAAACGAAAAACAGACCGGACACGAAAAATCACCCTTGGATCCAAAGATTCCACAACAATGGCTCCAAAGTTTATCAAACGTGTTGCCCCCTCCCAAAAAAAGAAGTGTCGTAGCCACTAAAACTAGCGCAAGGTATCAAAACAAGTGACCACGGTGCCCAAAAATTCGTACTTAGACCAAACAATTCAGGCTGCTTCATTTGAAAATCTCGCTGGGGCCAAAACGCCGCGCCGGAGTCCCACACGTCGCAGCTGGCTTCCCAAGAACCAATATCTACCCGGAATGTCACCCTGCGAGCAGAAAAATTGCGTCAACGATTCACAATAAGAAGGCGTCGGACCACGGAAAAGATCCTGCTGGGGCACCGAAAAAAAATGAGGCACCGCGAGCCCGAATAATCGTACTGGGGCCCAAAAAATATCCTGCAGGGGGCTTACAGAAAATAGACCTGACGCCAAAAACAAATACAAAATAGACCTGACGCCACAAGGGGACTCTATCGAGTCGACCCGAGCACCGGAAACAAATCAGAATAGGTCCCGAAAGAAAATTATCCGAAGGGCCTTTCTACTCTCGAGGGTGCCAGCTGCGGGAAAACAACGCTGAGCAGCCGCAATGGCGTACCAAGGGGAAAGATGCCCCAAAATGCTAAGATATGAGGTGCATCAAAGCTCAGTGCATCATAATTTCTTAAACACGAGCAAATGTGGGAAGAAGAAAGCTAATATATGGAAATGAATTCATCGAATTCTCTAAACGAGCCGCCATACCAGTAAATCCACATGCCAAATATGGCACAAGACTATCATGTAACAGCAATTAGCAAAACGTTGGAGACTTAGGAGAAACTGGAGAAGCGCACGTAGTGTGGCGGATGCGCCGAGTGCGCAAGGTGCGCAAGGCACATGTACACGACTGTTGGCGTTTTAGCGACCCTGCGTGAGGAATCGGAATGACTGAAATCGGAAATTTTATATTTTTGTTTTGCGATTTATACCGGTGTAATTTCAGCAGTGTGGGGTGACTTATCAAGGGGTACGAACACAATATCCTTTGAACAGGATCGGGGAGTTCGTGTTGAGATCCGGTGATTCAGAAATGATGTTGGCAGATTTGGCCCCCTCGACAGGGCAGCTAAGTTGGTCAATAATTTTTCTTAAAAAATATAGCAAAATAGTATCTCACTGACAAACATAGTGGTCCGTGGAGGTTTTCAAAAATTGCAGTCTGTGCGACAATTCCAAATCAGTTTGCCCACCCCATGGCAAATCCTAGGTACGCCACTACCATGGCATGATATAATTTGGCCTGTTGATGGCCCTGATCCGCCGCAATGGACTCAGCAGCCCCGGTCCACCACAGTGGAAGGTGTACTCCGCAACCCCGGTCCGCCGTAGTGGACAGCGTGCTCTGCGACCCTGGCCCGCCACAGTGGACGGTGTGTGCTTCACGGCCCAGGTCCGCCATAGTGGATGGCGTGCTCCTGGGCACTCGTCCGCCACAGTAGACGGTATGCTCCGCAGCCCTGGTTTGCCATAGTGAACTTCATGGTTGGTGAAAACGGCCTTTTCCTGGATTTTTCCCATCCGTAGCATGATCCTCTTCAAAAAATTATTATCCGTGTTTTCCATTTAGACGTTTAATGGTGTTATTCGACAATGAATTGTCCTGTGGTGAAGTGCTCCAGATTCACTGGAAACTGCAGTCATATTCTGATGTCACAGGTGGGAATGCAAATATTCTTCCCGACCCTGAACTCGCCCAATCACAACTTTGGCTTCGTCCCTCACTAATATTATGTGCCAAGGAAATACTTTCACCAATTGTCGTCACAGTTCAGGCCTGCTGTGCTCCGATACTCCATCAAGGCCGGTGTGTTTTAGCCTGCATCTAATCGCTGAAACATTTTTATTTAAGCCGGTGTGTGCTTGTTGGTGTGTGGAGTGAGGGGAAGGCGCTGACGGTGACGATGACGATATATCCGAGCCCACTGTATGAAACTGCAGTCGCATGCCATTACTCAGAGTTGTTATGTTGACATGTACTGTGTACCGCTCTTTTAATTATGTGACTTCACCAGTTATTGGACGATTTTCCTCGTTCGTGAGTAAGCTGAATAAACATAAACATACACATCGTCGAATACAAACTCAGAATTTCTGAGATCTGAAAATATAGTGTGCGAAATCCGATGAGTTTTTGGTTGGGGGGAGGGGTACGTGCGTTGGCACTTCGGCCCCCAATGTTTTTCAAAAATCGACACCCCTGATCCATGGAGGAATGCTCGCGCAGCCAAGGGGGTGCGAGTGGCTGCCGCCCCTGAGGGATCCGAGGGGGCCCGCAAGGTCCCCAAAGACGTCGATGTGGGGGTCTCATAGGTGTTCCCCGGATCGACCCGAAGGGCCCCTGGACCGATGAAAGGAGCCCGGGCCGACGGCAAGAGGCCTGGGCCGATGAAGAGGGTCCCGAGTTAACGGAGTGTCCTCGGAAAGATGTCGAGCGTCCTTGGCTAGGCTAACGTGAAAGGCTTCTAGATCGGCAGAGGAGGCCAGAATAGTTGGAAGAAACCCTGGGCTGACGGAGAGGGCTCCGGACCAATATGAAGGGTCCGTGGGCTGGCGGTGGAAACCAAGTCCCTGATCTGATGGGAACAGGGCCCCTTGCTGACAGATGGGTCCAAGTCGTACGGAGGACCCTGGCCTGGTGGAGGGCTCCCAAGCTGATGAAATAGGGTCTCTGCGCCGATGGAGAAAACCCTTAACCGTGGGAGGAACCCGGACCATTGAAGAGGGCCCATAACCGGCATGAAAGGTCCCTGGGCAGATGGGGGGTCAAAACCGCACAGGGGCCATTGCGTGATAGAGGAGGCCCAAGCCTTTGAAAATGAGACTCCGATCGGACGGAGAGTGTCCTGAACCGTGAAAGAGGATTCTTGGGCCGACGGGTGAGGACTCCAAGCCGGACGCGCAGAGTACTGAGCCGGCTTTGACTCACGCTGATGGAAAAGGGTTCAGGGCCGATAGCGAGCCTTAGGTCGATAAAGAGGCCCCGAAACACGGGGACTACCTGGACCAAAGTGAAGGGTTCTCGGTGCTGTGTAAAGGGCCTTTAAACCTAAGCAGGAGCCTCAGGTTGTAAAAAAACAGTTGCATTTCCAGGGAGTGAAGGGGAACCCGCCCACTGGCGAGTTCG